>NDXB01018948.1:0-17795 GCA_002631895.1 Agapornis roseicollis
GGATGGGGCAGCCACAGCTTCTCTGGGCCATCACCCTGTGCCAGCGCCTCAGCACCCTCATCGGAAAGCATTTTCTCCTTACACCTAATGTAAATGTGCTGTCTTTCAGTTCAAATCATTGTCCCTTGTCAAGTTACCTAGGAGCTTGGGTTGCAGGTGCTCTCTGTACCTGGGCTGTACTGTAGGCAGCTTGTACCTGGAGCTCTCCCCTCCCTGTTTCCCCAGTGGTACTTGCCATAGTGGATGTTTTCTACAGCAAAGTGCCCAATCTTTTGCTATTTCTGTAGGACAACTCAGCAAGGCAGACAAAGAACTCATGGCTGTGGCTACAAGTGCTGTGAACAGAAGCACTTGCTGTGTGGCTGCACACAGAACACTTTATCAGATGCATCCCAAGCAGCCAGCACTGCCTGACCAGGTCAGGGGGACGTTTAGGAAGAAAAGCTCTGCCCATCTACAAATTATTCTGGGTCATCTCAACCTATCTTCCACATTTCCATCAGAGCTGCTTGTGCACAACGCTGCTGGGGGTCCAGTGTGAAGGTCTCTGCTTCCAAGTTGAACACTGTGGCACCAGCTCAAAGATTAAGGCTTTTGTCCTTGGTGATGGCCACTGCCATCAGCAGAACCTCGGAAGGAGCTGGGTTGCCTTCCCTGGGTGTCTGCAGGCTCCCTGAGCAAGCCACAAGAGAGAGTTGTAAATGTGAGAAATGTACCCAGACACAGTAAGACCCCATGGGCTTCCTAGCAAAAAGCATTTCCCAGCAAATAGGAAGGCCTTGAAGTGTCCTTGTCTTTTGGACAGTTATCTAATGGATGGGATCAGTCAGTGCTAAGCCCTGTGCATCAAGGAATGCAGTACCCAGAAGAGACACTGAAGGTCAAGGCACAGGTTACAGAAGATTTCTGTCTCAGCTGTTTGTGCCAGACTCTCTTACAGTGAAGTGGCAAGTAAATGAAGTTGTAAGGAAGGCAGGACTGTGAAGTGACAGGGACAGACATCTGCGTAGGACAACTATGACCTCTAACAACATGAGGTCAGCTAGAGGATGCCTTCATGTCTTCACCCTGTGGATACCCAGCTGCCCTGGTGAAGAGATGATGATAACAGATGGTATGTGGTGCCTGAAGTATTTGCAAACTGCAGATAAGTCATCCCTCAGAGAACAAAGTGAGTGTCCCAGCTTTCAGACCCATAAGCATGTTCAAACTTCACTAAAACACATGATATTGGGCATCTTTGCTCTATCACAGACCAACACAAAAAATAATCAAGCACTAGGAGAATTTTATGATTTTGGACTGCCCAAATTCACCATAAAAATGAAAGTATCATAATTAACCTAAAATTAATCTGCATTGAGCTCTGGGGCAACAATACAAGAGAGACATGGAGCTGTTGGAACAAGTCCAAAGGAGGCCACAGAGATGCTGCGAGGGCTGGAGTAGCTCTGCTCTGGAGCCAGGCTGAGAGATCTGGGCTGGGGCAGCCTGGGGGAGAGAAGGCTCCTGAAGGGGAGACCTGAGAGCAGCTCCAGGGCCTAAAGGGGCCGCAGGGAACCTGGAGAGAAAGGGGCTTGGGACAAGGGCCTATAGGGCCAGGCCAAGGGCAATGGCTTGAACCTGCCCAAAGAGGGGAGACTGAGCTGAGCTCTGAGGCAGAAGCTGTTCCCTGGGAGGGTGCTGAGGCGCTGGCCCAGGGTGATGGCCCAGAGAAGCTGTGGCTGCCCCATCCCTGGCAGTGCTCAAGGCCAGGTTGGACACAGGGGCTTGGAGCAAGCTGCTCCAGTGGAAGGGGTCCCTGCACGTGGCAGGGGTTAGAGCTGGAGGAGCTTTAAGGTCCCTTCCAACAAAAACCAGGCTGGGATCCTGTTTTCATATCTGACTTGCATGAAAGCTGTAGAAATGTTTGATTCCATCATTATAACCAATTCCAAGGTAACTTGTTTTTATAAATATTCTGCAAATCACCAGTGAGTAGCTTTGAGAGAAACACAATGACAACAATAAAAGAAAAGCCAAGTTTATGACAACTGTAGTGCTACTTGACACAAAGAAAATCCTTCAGTTGCTTTACAACAATTCCTTAACTTTGCAGTTCCCAGGTTTTTGAGTCAAAGTGGACACAGCCCATTTCCTCAATAGGATGCTGTGGAAAAGTTCATCCTTGTAAATGATTTCCTATTATTTAGTTTAAAGCTCCCCACAGGAATCCCAGGGGCACTGTCCTAAGCTGACCTGTCAGCCACAATCCATTAGAGATTTATTCACAGGAGGAGGGTCGGAAGCAACCTCTGGAAATCTCAAGTCCAGTCTCTGGCTCACAGCAGGGCTAACTCAAGGCTATGGTGTGCTACTCAAGGCTTTGTACAGCCAAACTGACATTCCACCCCTCAATACTGAATCAGGATTTCCTATATTACAGCTTGTGACCATGACCATTGCCTCCTGGTCTTTCCCTATGCTCTAACTAGATTTAAGCAGTGAACAAGCTAAGCAAAGAGGTTTCTTTAAGGGTGAGGGATGATCTTCCTCAACCATATATTGGATGTCTAGAAGGAAAAATGATGACGTTTCTGTTGGAGATGAACATACCGTGCGTACTGGGGCCCTGTGGAATCATACCACTGGCTGGAAGCTGTGATGTCTTCATCTCGTATCGTCCCTTCGTGCATACCCAAAGGGTAACGGCATATAGCTGGAAATGGGAACACAAGCCAGGCCAACAGATCAGTACCAATTCCTTCTACATCACCAGACAAGTTTAATTAAAAGGCTATCATGCCTAGAGAATAAACATGGGAATGATAAAATAGAGAATGCAAATAACAAGGATTAAGTACTTTATAATTACTATAAACTGAAATTGTAAGTCATGAAATGCACTCATAGCATCATTCAGCAGAGTCCTGGCAAGGCAAAAGCTTTACAAAGAAACCCTTCAAGAGCAGGAAACCCAAAGCCATGCTGTTACTGGTTGCATGGACTTATTTTACAATGAAAAGTTATCAATAACGAGGAGACATAAAATGGAATCATTTGTTAAAGAGTTTTCTTCTTCTGGAACAAGCTGGTTGCTTGACTTGTATTCAAATCGGAGCAATTATCATCTTCATCAGGCCAGTTATAAGCCAGAAGTTAATCTGCCATTATTATAGGTAACAAGAACCTTAGGGAACCATCTGCTCTGTTGTGTCACCACAGGTTGGAGCTTACATTTGAGCACAAGCCCTGGCCATGCACACTGCTCCATTCCAGTCTCTTCCCAGCCTCAAGTGGAGCAGGCAGCTCTCTCCAGGCATGAGAACATGCTCAGACTTGGTGCCTTTGGGGAGTACACACACAACTGCCTTGAGCCATGCTGCTCTACAAGCTCCATACAGCTCAATACACCAAAGCCAGTGCAGATGGAGCTCACAGATCCACGCTGGCCAAGTTCTCTCCCCTGACACGAGCTTTTAAACATGTCTTGGAATACTAAAGATGCTTCAGAGAACTCAGAATCTTACTGTGTTCGTTAAGGCTCAGGATTCAAACCAGGCAAGCGAGATATTTTTGTCAGACTGACATCAACAGCAGATTATAAGGCAAGTTACACAGGATTAAATGATGAAACAATTAGAAGACCAAAACACCGTCAATGGCATGCCCAGGAAAGAAGGAAAGGGACTTCTCACAGATTTCTGGTCTTTGCCTTCATAGCAGCCCAACAGCCCCAGCTCAGGCCCTGTCTGCAGGGACACAGGAAAGTGCCACATGTGCTTCCATGGCACACGTGTTGCTGCATCCTCACTGCCTGCCCCCAGCCAGGACACTGCTTTGGATGTGCTCCTCGTTTCTCTACCTCAGGACAGCCTCCCTTGTGGCAAACCCAGACCAAGCTGTTCTCCAGGCTCAGCTACTACAAGACAGAGGCATCAAACCCACCACAGAGAACAAGCCACCACGGGCCAAAGAGCTGCCTGACACATTTCAGTGTAAAACTGTTTGCATTGTCAGGCACAGTCTCAGAGAACGTGTGATGTTCTTCATATTCCTAAATCACCTTGTAAAGGAGATGGTGGTGAGGTGACAGTGTTTGCTGATGATACCAGGTTATAAAAATCAAATTATGGGAATACAGATAAACAAACTAGTAAACACCATTACACCACCAGTTATATTCATGGTCAGATGCCAGTCAGATACAGAAGAGAGCTCTTACTTCTTTCTTCTCCCATCAAAAGGCAGAGCAAGGCAGCACAGATGAGGTAAGGAAAGATCAGCAGGCTCATCGTTACAAAAGAGAATACTGAAGTGAAGCATGACAAAGATATTTATATCATAAACAATTACTCACTGTCTCTAAAAATACCGGAGGCAGCAAGCACCAAGAGATCAGGTAGCAGAGTTCAAACCCAACGTATGCATCCTCCATCTACTGAGCGCTCTGAATGCCAAAGGTGCACATGGTACAAAAATCACCCAGACACACACTGCCACAAGCCAACACCCAAGGGGCAGCTCAGAAAGCTCTGGCCCAGCAGAGTGCAGGAGCCCAAAGCACACATGGAGTAGAGCACTGCTGTGTGCTTGCCCATCTCTGCATCCTTCCCAAGCCAGCAGGGATGGGACCCTGCTGGAGTCAGAACACCAGGTTGGGTGGGCCTCTGGTCCTACCCAGAGCATTCATTCATACATCTGAGGTTTCTTAAGAGGCCTGTTTACAGAAGAATTCACTGGGAAGCAACTGGTATCTGGCTGGGATCAAGCATGATGACTGTGCAGGCTGAAAGCCAGCCGAGAGCTCTAATCCTGCTCTGACACTGTGGTAAGCTGAGTAACCAAACTAGCCTCCACCATCTTCACTCTTCCCTGTCCCACCAGTACAATTTGGTCTATTGCTGGGCAGCCAATATACTTCTAGTTGCTGAACTATGGGAAAACATCTGAAGATCTTCCAAAAGGGTGGAGTTGTCTGAAAGCAGAAAGGGTTTTATGTGTTTCTGCAGCGGGAGTCCTGTCTGGTCACACATTATTTAAAGGTCAAAGGCACACCATACAGCAATGCCAGGTGGAGAGCTGGCTAACTGAGAGGGATTCTGGGGGACCCAGCCTTATAGCAATCCTTAACAGAACTCCTTTGTCCACAGACCCAGGGATGGCAGATGGAAGCCAGAGCATCCCTGGCGTCAAGAAGGGATTCACTCTATGGATGGCTGTGGCTCTCACCAAAGTAAGCAACATAAAGCTCTCACCAAGATTCACATCTTCTCATCCAAAACCACTCTTAGGCTCTGTTTAGGTGCCACCAGGACTCCTGCCCAGATATCCCTGACCCTCTACTATGCTCTGAGGGACACGCTCACCTGCCATGCAGACAGCATACACTGAGGCTCAGAGAAGTGTCACAGCTCACCTCTGTTAGTGAGGTCAAACAACTGATGCTAGGTAAAAGGACTCCACAGAATCCTTCCTGCGCAGGTCTGAAATCACCCACACAGGAGCCTCTTTGGTGTAGAAGGCAATGCAAAAGATGCTTCAGACTACTCCTGGAGCAAAGCAGGAGGTCAAGATAATCCCAGCAGGGCACCACAGCCAAGAAGCATCATCCAGACCATAGGTGTGCTGGATTTGAGCTGAGAACAACAGGGCACACACAGCCCCTTGGGGCAGAGAGCTGAGCAAGCAATGCTGCTTGAGGAACTCACAGGGAGAAACAAGCATGAGCAAAGCTTCATGCTGCTTCCTTGGTGGAAAAGATGACTGCCGAAGTGTGGGATCACAGCACTGTGCTCAGATCCCATCCACCTCCCAGGATCTGGTGGGGGGAAGCTATTCCTGCACCTTTGGCTGCACCAACTTTGGTAGTTCCCACCACCAAAAGGAATCTGCATGTGACTGACTCTCTGGCTGCTGCCTTCCTTCTTCTTCCACTAGGTTTTAACCATCAAAAGGAGATAGTAACCCCAGTTCGAAGTTGGGCTGTGTGGGATGTACAGTGCAGGGAAGGGCTGTGTAAGGGGGGAGCCCAGACACTGCTAAGCCCCTCACAGGCCTTACTTCACTTCTGGCTGGCTGCAGCACAACCTTAAACCTCTGCAAAGATCCACAGGCCAGAGCAGGGTCAGGGCCAGACACAGTTAAAGGCCCCCAAACAAAGAGAGCCAGCCCCAGCAGAGCAAAGGAAGGCCCTCAGGGTAGCACTGCTGCCTCACCACACCTTCAGCCAAGCTGGAAAAGGATTACACTCATGTATTTCACAGACTGTCTCCAGCTCAAACCACCTCATTATGGGGATTTTTGCAGTATATTGCAGACCATTATCTTACTCATCTCCATCATGATTCTAACTTGCCAAGTGCTGTAGGGTAAGAGGTCAGGGCTTCCACAGGGACTCACAACCTCATATCCCTGTCTCCACTCTAGCTTTGTGCCAGGTAGGGTTTTCTACCTTTCCTTCCACACTGCTCTCTCCAGAACCCCTCCCACTGGCTGGGACTGCTGTGGCTTGTGCTTTCCTAGCTGGCAAATCGCTTTCAAAAGCATCTCTGAGCCAGTCTAGAGCCAGGTTTGCTCTGCAGACCAAATGGTCAGCGATGAAGGGACAACCAGAGCTCAAGACAGGCCTGCAGAGAGCACAAACCCTCTGGGTAGGCAGGGATGGAGTATACCCATGTGCCCTCCTGAGACTGACAGGTGAGGTGCCCCACTCCAGCCCAGCAGTCCAGGCACTACGTTAGTGATTTTATGTACATGCATTCATTACATTCACCATGAGAGGCAAAGAAAGGCTGAGGAGGAGCACACAAAAGGTGGGAGAGCAGAGTCCTCTCCCGGCCTGGCAGCTCCCTACCAGGGTTGACTTGGGCGCCCGCTGGCTCAGGCAGGGAGGCCAGCAGCAGCATGCAGAAGATCATGGTAGCGATCGGAGGCGCAGCGCAGGCTCAGACGGGTGCGAGTCCTTCAAACACAGCAGCTGCCATCTACATCTCTGAAAGACAAAGCAAAGAGACAAGATGAAGGAGAGTCCTCCACAGACAGGACTCCTCTGTGCTGCAGGCTGGCTTGTGAGGGGTTGGGCAATGCCTTCAAGAGGCTCTCTACCTCAGCCCTACTCTGAGCCATGCCCTCATCAGAGGCTTAGTGAAGAACCAAGGACTGCCCAGCTACCTACACTGTCTCTAGAGCTGTTCATAGAAATCAGCTTTCAGAAGCTCAGCTCCTACAACTACCATGCAGGCATACTGCATGTTAACTCTCCTAACTGCTTTTAACCAAGTCCCAGTGCAAGGTAATCTGTCCCCATCAACTCTTCACTCTCCTCATTACATTAACAAGCACTGCAGCTGCATCTACAGTGAACCTGGCCAGTCAAACCAAAGCTCATCCACCCAATGCACATCTCTCTCTGCACCAGCTCTCTACTCCAAGGAGCCAAGTGGGCACTCTGGAGCTTATCGTACAACTGCAAGATAAATGTCTAAAGCAGGGTGAAAATACTCACTCCCTACATGTCCACATTGCTGTCACAACAGCATGTGCACTCCCACATGCAAGCACACTTCATTTCCTGTTTGGAAACAAGGAAAATAGCAGAGGGCTTAAACTCTGGCAATTCCAGTGGAAAGCCACGATAACACCTAAAGGAACACAAGGTCATCTCAGCAGTATGTGAATTCTTTGTGTCCACATTCACTCCAAAGAGCCTCGGGAGGCTCCCATCCTGGAGGGCAGCTTTACAGAAGGCAGGGTAGAGGCTCTGTCTCCTAGTGAAATGTCAGGCAAAAAGAAAACAGGCCAAAGCAATCAACGAGAAGGTTGCCAGGACCAGAGGGTGTTTGCTCATGAAGCCTCAGAGTGGTAGTAAAAAGGCAAACCTGAACATTAGGTTTTGTTAGTAAAGGAAGAGAGGATATGAAAGGGCCCATCGCCATGCCAGCGCATACATGTGGGCAAGAGCATCAGATGCCGTTAGCTTAGAGGTTTCTAACAAAAGGCTGTATTTTTTCCACCCAACAGGATTAAATTGTACAAGTCAGAGCCCTGAGTTGCCCTGGATACCAAAACAATTGGACAGATTCACAACAGAAAGGCACAGCACAGCTTCTTAAATCCAAAGGTAAAACCTTTGGCTCAGGAAATCCCCCCGCCGCGGATTGCTGAGGAGCTAAATCTGGGTTAGAATCACTGAAGCTTGCCCTGGTTTTATTCTCTTTGCTAAGGATACGCTACTGGCCATTGTCCCTGCTGGATTCAGTCATGAGAGATGGCTCTGAGCCTGAAAAACAACCGAGGGCCTTCTTGGGAGAAGCAGAGCCTGAAACAGAGCCTGGCAAAAGGGGAGAGGCTCAGACAGCCATGAAGACACAGGGTAGCTCTCACCAAGCACCCTGGGGTTTCCCTCTGTAACCTACTCAGGGTTAAGGGAAAGAGCAGCTAGACAGCACTGAAACTGTGACTGAACATGGCTGGGTGAGGACCAGAGACCACTGCAGAAGGAAACAACAGGAGCAACCCCGAATAGCACTGGAAGTGTTCGAATACCTTGGCATCCCATTTGATCCTAAAGCCCAGCACAGAAGGATCTAGAGCAGGGAGGCAGATGCCTGCAGCAGAGTACAGGGATGAAGGAGCCCCATCCCTGCCATCAATGCGCAGCACATCAGCCCTGAGTGAAAGGTACCAAGCTGAGACTTAGCATGAGGAGCTTGTCTTCAACAGAAGATTAGCTGTGCTAAGTGTGTCTCATCCTCTCAACGTGACAGAAGTCATGACAATGGCCACAGCCACAGCAATGTAACAAATGCAATGCAAACAGAACCATTATCCCATCGGACCAGGAAGACACCACCAGAATTTAAGTGCCCAGCTTTAGGCAAAGCTCATGGCATGTTCTGAATGGCACCCACTGCACTGCCACAGCAAGGCACATCACCCAGGGAAACATCCTCCTGGGAGGGTGCTGAGGCGCTGGCACAGGGTGATGGCCCAGAGAAGCTGTGGCTGCCCCATCCCTGGCAGTGCTCAAGGCCAGGTTGGACACAGGGGCTTGGAGCAAGCTGCTCCAGTGGAAGGGGTCCCTGCCCGTGGNCGCTGGCACAGGGTGATGGCCCAGAGAAGCTGTGGCTGCCCCATCCCTGGCAGTGCTCAAGGCCAGGTTGGACACAGGGGCTTGGAGCAAAGCAAGCCAGTGGAAGGGGTCCCTGCCCGTGGGAGCAGGGGTTGGAGCTGGATGGGCTTTAAGGTCCCTTCCAACCCAAACCAGGCTGGGATTCTATGCAGCAATCAATATAAAACACAACAGGAGGGAAGAAGGAATGGGGTGGAGGGACAAGGAAAGTCACACAAATGCCCAAGCACCACAACAGCTCCTGCCACTGAGCCAGCAACCAGCATGGGAGGAAAGGGATGGGCTGGGGCAGCACAGTTACCTGTGCCAGCCTGCCCTGCTGTGAACCAGGGGCTTCTCAGGACTTGGTGGGTAAATGAAGCTCATACAAAAATAGTGTGGCTTGAGGGAGCTGCAAGCCAAAACTGGCAGATGTGGCCATAACGGCCAGCTTGGGCTCCAGAAAAGAAAAGGGAAGCTTCAAAGCTGGCTCTAGAGCATCTGTCTGCAACTCAGTGCCTACAAAAGCCGGCTCTGAACTTGACCCCTGCCTAAAGAGTGTCCAAGATGAGCATCCTCTCTGGACATGTCTGTAACTTCTGATGACAGAGGAACCTTAACAGCTGGCCTGGACCAGCTTCACCATTCCCTGGTGAGCACAGTGAGAAAGCCTCACCTTGGCATGCGGCAGTGACAAACTACTTCCAGCAGGTCAGGCCTGCATGGGGACCGCAGCAGCTTGTGCTGGGTTTGCTCTTCCCACCACACGTGGTTCTCAGCCCTGGAGCACTGAAACGCGTGTTTGGGAATCCCTGGACATGCTGCGCACCGGGAGCAAACAGGGTCATTTCTCCTCACCTGGAGCTCACCAGCAGCTCTTGTTCTCTTGAACAAGGTCACCAAGAGTGGTTTTCACCCATCTCATCACCCAGAGGAGCCTCAGCTCCACTCAGGAGCTCGCACTGCCAGAAGTCACTGTTTGAAGACTTTCTGAGGTTGATTTCTGCTGAGCCCAGATCTCAGCCAGTAGTAGATGAGATGTCCAAACTGCACACTTCCCAGTGCCGGCACCCACTGGAGCACACTACTAAATACAAGCCTCACAAACAGCTTGGAATCATCTCTTCCTAGGCGGATGACTTGATGGTTTCCTTTCAGCTCTGTGAGCCCCCACACTGCACTCGGGCCTTTGTTCCCCCCATGTACACACAAAGTGCCACAGCCCCAGCACAAGCCCCAGGCCAGCAAGACCAGGAACAGCAACATCCTCGGAGGGGCAAGAAAGCGTTAAACTGTTCTCAGGCTGAATGGCTCAAGTTGCTAATTGCTAACAGCTGCCTGCAGGAGAATAAACCCCTCTTACAACCATTGTGAGGGTGGAAAAAACCAGCGACTCCCTGACAAACTGAGCCATGCAAAGAAGGGGCCGTTTCCCCCAGTGTACCCTCTCCAAAGAGCCAGCCCATCTCAAGAGCAAGCAGCTCGCTGTGACCGAGCGCTGTCCCCATGCATGGAGTCTGAGAGCAGCAGCCCAGTGGGCACAGGAGGGAGCTATTCTTTAGTGATGTGCATGAAGAAGGTGGGACTTGGAGCTCCTCCAGGCACTGTTCTCCCTCCAGAGATCCATTACGGAGGCCTGGCATGTTTGCAAGCCTCACTGGATCCCAAGTGAAACAGGCAGTTGTTTTAACTGGTTCCTTTGCAGATCATTACCTCGGTCGGAGTGGGACCACAGGCTCTGCTGCAGGAATGCCATTACAGATGCCCAGCACCAGGCCAAGAAACTCCACAGTCATGATGAGGAGGACTCATAGCTGTGTGTATGATGCTGTCTGTATGTGTTACAGGAGGTTCTAGCCTAATTCAAAGTATCCTCAAGAAGAGGTGTAAGAATGGTCAGGAGGATTAAATGGTATCATTCCTAAAGGAATTCAAGGAGGAAACAGCAAAGTTACTCATTGGGGCAGCATCTGAAGCCTGAAGAAATCAAGCCTGGAAAGTGTGATTTCTACTTTTCTGGCTCTGAAGCAACAGTAGAACATGAGTCTGCCTCAGAATCAATCTGAGATACCCCAAGCCCAGCAGCCTTCCTCTGGAGCACACAGAGCCCTTGCAGCTCTAATCTGGACCAAACAGAACTTGCTGGTGAAAATTAGCTTCACAGAAAGGAGTCTGGTCGCTTCTTAGAAGGTTCTGGGTGCATGGATGGGACCAGTATCAGAATAGCTGTGCCATAGTGTGCAGGAGCCCTGTGAGAAGGTGGCAGCAAAGCTTCCCTGAGGTGAACCCTGAGTGTGGCCTCTGTGGCCATCCCCAGACTCCATCAACCAGGGGAGAGGTCTCTGCATGACACCTGGGTGGCATCTAGGCAAAGCGAGCACAAGCAGTGACACCAGAAATCAACACACTGGACAGTAACAGGGCAGCTGGGGAGGTCCAGCAGGATCCTAGCACAAGGCTGCAACAGGAAAGCTTGGATATAGGCGCCAACAAGTGTGGTCAGAAGAGTCTTGGCAATGTTAGGAATGTGATGGATGACACAGGGCAGGAACTATGACACCACAAAGTGATGCCTGGAGCAGCAACATAGCTGGACAGGTAAAACCAACCAGATTTTAGGTAAAAGAGCTGGGTTAATCAAGATGCATGTAAGAAGTCACAGCTATTGGAAAAGTGAGACAGGAATAGGCTCCATCTTTGAGGTGGCATTAGGAGGACTGTCACCACAAGAGATACAAAAGAGCAACTCAAGGGGCTTGGCAAAGGACCACGACAAGATAGAGTGGCACCTGGGGTGGAGACAGGGACACCACAGAGCTGGAGCTGAGGCAGTCCCACAGGAGTGGGGTGTCCTTGGATTGTGGAAGTGCACAGAGCACTTCTGTCCTAAACCCAGACTTAGGGATAACAGAACAATGTGATTTAACCCACCAAAGTAATGAGGCCAAAAAGAGAAACCATTAGAAAGGCAAAGACAAGGAAATGCAAATTCTCTTATACTAACAATGGCTAGTTCTTAGCTGAGGTAATTAAAACCCATGGCTACCCTTCCCCAGTGACCCCAGGCAGGGCTCTGTGCTCATCCCAACTGAGCAGCCCGGAGGCACTGCCCACAAAGGCAGATAAGCTGCAACTCTCCACAGGACATGGGTGCACATCATCCCCCGGGAGCCCCAATCCCAGCAGCAGGAGCAGGTCAGGACAGAGCCCCTGAACTCCAGCAAGGTCTCTAAAATACACATCCCCTCAACTGAGGGGCAGCCTCCAGGCTCCAGCCCCACTGTTTCTGTATGACAGAAGTGGCAAGACAGAAGATGTGCAAGCAAAGAGGTCCAAGTCCCTCCTTTCTCCTCTCCCAAGCAGCAGTGGTCACTGTCCCCCACCCGAGCAGGCACCAGAGAGCATGCAGTACATTGATGTTTTCACTCTGTTCCTTACACTGGCATCTCTCTCCAGCTTTTCTTTTTGTCAGGCCGTTGCTTACTCTTTTCTTTTTTACACTACCCTTAAAACACATCAACTACAAGTTAGCAATAGGCCTCTCAAGACCTACAATCTTCCACTGTGAGAGTCTCACATAGCAACCAGATAGATGACATGTTAACCACACAGATGACAGATGGAGTATTAAGAGCACTCAATCTAAACCACCTTCCTCCCTCCCCGCTCCCAAAGGGCTCCACCAGAACCTTTTACTTAACTATACTCCAAAGTGCATTCAGGAGGAGATCAGGTTACTGAGCAGCACAATTCCTGGGGCTGGAGGAGAGCCTCAGGAGAGCACCTAATCCCACCCCCTGCTCTGAGCAGGGTTAGCCCCAACTCCAGAGCAGCCTGGTCAGGACTTTGTCCACCTGGGTATTCAAAACCTCCAAGACCAGAGGCTCCCCCACCTCTCTGGACAACCTCTTCCATTGCTTGTCTGCAGAGGGAAAACTTCACCCCTGTTATGCCAAGGCAGAACCTCCTGCCACCTGAGTTGATGATCACTGCCAACCCTCCTGCTACACAGCTCGGTAAAGAGCCTGTTTCCATCTTCCTGATAACCTGCTCTTCAGTGTCCCTAAGTCTTCTCCTGTCCCAGATAAACCTCAACTTCCTCAGGGAAGCCAAATTCCAGCATTAAGTTACTTCACGTTTTCTCCCAAGTCACCACTCCTGAGATCAAGTCTTCACTCAGCAGTGGGGCAGCTCTGGTCAGATTTTACTATCACTTCTACCAGCTTCTTCATGGGCAAACTAGGGACTAACCGAGTTTGTCCCATACTGACCCTAGAGCGTGGCTGGAGCACTATTCCATGGCCCTGTGCTTAGGGACGGCACGGATCACATTCCCACCAGTACCTATTTTGAGAGGTATCAGGTGGCACTTTATGAATCAACTGGTTCAACGTGGTTCTGATTAGCAAATGGAAACTGAGACCCTGCCACCTTAGCACAGCAAGAGGACACAGACTGGCTCCATGGACAGCACAGCCCAGGCACAACCAACACAGCTCATGAGGGTGCTCCTCACTCAGAGCCACCAGCTGCCAGCAGTGGAGAGGCACCCAAGCAGAGCATGAAGGATTGGCCAGACCCTGCACAGTGGCACCCAATACCTCCTGCTCCCAAAGCAAAGCCTCTTCTGCTTCCTGGGAGCAGCAGCATTCAGTCAACAGCAGGGAATGTGGCCAGTATCCAGGTGTGTTAACACAGTTCCTTTTGGCAGCCAGCACAGGATTCTCATTAAACCCCACCATCTGAAGGTGTTCTGCACATGATCCGCTTCCCATCAGAGCACATGGACCACAGAGCATGTGCCTTCTTTAATGTGACATTGATGTAGGGATGCAGCAGCTCCCCCGATCCTGCTCTGGCCAGAGGTCAGGCTCTGCCTGTTGGTCACCTGCTCCCACGCTATTTTAAGCCACTTCCACAACATTTATGTTTTCCCAAACTTCAGGAACTCCTTTGGTCCTCCCAGATTTATTACCCACCGGCAGCCAGGATTCAGAAAGCTGCTTTGCCAGTTGGTTTTAAACAAACAAGTCCCTATCTCGCTCCGATTTCAAAGCCTTCTGCCCCTTATCTTGTGTTTAACGCCCTCCCCCACAACCAGGGCAAGGGAAGGCATTTCCACATCCTCATAAGGGAGAGGACATCAGCCAGCTCCTGCCCAAACACAGGAAGCTTCTTCCCTCTCAATATTGTTACTAGCAATCAGTTGGGGTTTTTTAACCTTCCCCACTACATAAACACCACTGGTGACATTTATTTTGTTATACAGAAAGAAAGTTATTTCTCGCTGCCCTGAGATACGCTCACTGTGCTTTTACAGTTATCTTTAGCTTAGCCTACATCCCAAAATACCTACTTTACAATAGCAGCTACTCATTATCTACAACTTCTTGTTAATTGCTCCTGGTGGAAACTTCTTAAGAGATAAACCATGAAAACTGGGACCGATTCTTTGCAAAACAAGCAGCAAACCCACAACACACGCAGCACCAAGCTGAGAAGCTGCTGGGTTTTCCAAGGGTAGAAGCCAAACTCTAAGAGATGGTTCAGTGAAAATCAAACCAGAAGCATTATGTGGAACATCCACTCACTCAGCTGGCCCTCTAGAGCCACCACAGAATCGCTGATACCATCAAGAGCTGCTTTTTATGAGCTTTGTGAAACATCTCCTCATAAAGCAAAGCTTCAGGACACCTGCCACCGGTACCCAGACTTGTCCTTTGCTCAAGAAGCACCACTGGCTCCATGCCACACAGCCACAAAAAGACAACAACCTTGAAGCAGCTTTACCAGTATCAGAAAGAACCCAAATTATCAGTTACTGCATTCCACAATTGAAGTGACTCCAAAAACCAAACTGCAGCAAACTCCCATGATCCGGCTTCAGTGCGCGCCTGAGCCCAGAACCCCCCCATGCGCTGGGTGCACCCCCAGAGCGTGAGCAGCAGCTCAGGGGGGGATCCTGCCCCTCTGCTGTGCTCTGGAGAGACCCCCCCTGCAGCCCTGATCCAGTTCTGGGGCAGCAGCACAAGAGGGACCTGGAGCTGTTGGAGCGAGGGCAGAGGAGGCCATGGAGCTGCTGCGAGGGCTGGAGCTGCTCTGCTCTGAAGCCAGGCTGAGAGAGCTGGGCTGGGGCAGCCTGGGGGAGAGAAGGCTCCTGAAGGGGAGACCTGAGAGCAGCTCCAGGGCCTAAAGGGGCTGCAGGGAACCTGGAGAGGNAGAGACAAGGATGTCGTGTGGGACAGTGTCCAACGCTTTGCACAAGTCCAGGTAGATGACATCAACTGCTCTGCCCCGTCCATCAGTTCCGTAGCCCCATCATAGGAGGCCACCAGATTGGTCAGGCAGGATTTCCCCCTAGTGAAGCCATGCTGGCTGCCACCAAGCACCTCGTTGTTTTTCATGTGCCTCAGCATGCCTGCCAGGAGAATCTGCTCCAAGAGTTTGCCAGGCACAGGGGTGAGACAGATGGTTTAGTTTGTTTGGCTGAAACCATCTGTGTGATCTTGAACAGAGACATGCCAAGCTAGGTCCACAAAGTCACACTGAAATAGCAGTGATTTGGCATCAACTGCAGCACTGGTAGAGGTCTTCCTAATGCATACAGATAAGTAGAATTGGATCTAGCACCTCCATCTGCACCTCATTCCAAGGTCTGAATTATTTTACAGGACATTTGACCTGAGAGCAATGCTGCTGAACCATGGATTCCCCACTGGAATATGCCCCTTACTGGTGACACATTTGGCAAAACACGTCTTATGGAAAGTAATTTTCCAGAGGAGCTGAAATGGCAGGAATTGCACCCATTGTGTATGGCCAGAACAGCAGGAGCAGAGAAGCAGAAGCATCTTCTCTAAGGATACCAAGAGGGAAAGCTTTTTGGTCTCATGCAATGGGGAAAAGGTACAAGCACACAGAATATATGTGGAATTCCACATACATAGAACAGAATAGAGTACAGCTCAAACTTATAATTCACATCACATACAGGTGAATATGAGTTGATTACCATATCTTGGCCTAAGAGGGAAATCATGCAAAAACTGACCCATACTAGATGATGACATCTGACACTAACACAGTCCTGAGTGTCCCAGAACCCTGCTCTGCACAGGACCAGGGTGGGGGACAAGGAGCTGCTTGTGGACAGCATAGCCTACTGAATTCTGGTGTAACTCAAAATGCAGACAGACTTCACCAAAGGAAGTGCCAATGAAGAACAATTAAATGGAGTTGAAACCTTCCCTTCCATCCTGCAAATACACCAAAAATGCAAGGGATGGGCAAGACAATGGTAATGGTCAAATGGCTGGTCAAAGGTCTGAGTGAACAGATAATTCATTAACAAGCTAGAAGCTATTCCCTAATACTGAATTTAGACCCCACTGTGACTGGTGAAGCACCCTCAGAGCAAGAAAACATCAATAGTACCCTTCCAATCTGGCTTAGATCTTCAGACTCAGGTCTGGAGACAGCAGGAGACACCTTTGGTGAGCTGGGAAACCTCTTTGAGTGTGTGCTCAGCACATTTCCTACCTTCTAAACTCCTTCCTCCTCACTGCTCCCTACATTGAGCTCTGCCATCAAACACCCAGAAACTCATCTCCATTCCCTGCCATCCTCTCCGTTATTTCAACTACAAAGCAGGCATATGCTTTGCAGCTTCCCATTTAGGGGTGAGTCTCTGGCTGGTAGAGGGGCATTTGTTTTAATATGAACAGGAGGAGTGCAGAGTCACAGCTTTCACTCACAGCAATGGCTGGGATTTGGGGGTTCAGGCCAGGGGACGAGCAGTCCAACCAGAGCAAACATAGGACTAAGGCAGAGGATGCTTTACAGAGAAGAGTCAGGACACAGTATGGTGCACAAGGCAGTCCGTAGAGGATGTGACACAATCCAGGTCCTCCACACTCACCTTCACTCCCTGGCGGTCCTTCCAGGAGACCCAGCGCTCGCCGTTGCGGCTGTAGTCGATGCGGTAAGCGCGGGCAAACTCCTTGCCTGTGGCATGGGCATGCCGTCCCTGAGTGCCAACCAAGGTGATGAAAAACAGCTTGTGCAGGTCGATTTGGAGGAACTGGACATCTTCTGGTTGCAGCAAGCCAGCTGGGCACCAGGCTCCATCGCCCTCTTCCCTTTGTAACCTGAGGGGAAAAGCACACGCATGAGAAGCATCACTTCAAAGAGCTTAGGAAAACACCTTGAAGCTTAGGGAATTAAGAGAAGGAAACTAAATCAGCAGGAGACACCTGAAAGCCAGCTATGGAATCTCTCTCTCCCCTTCAAGGTGATGATCAGCTGAGAGCCCCGTAAGCCAGTTATGCCCTGTTCAGAACAACCACCTGAGTTTCAGACATCTTTCATTACCTGTCGGAAGGCATTTCTTCCCCAGACATGTACTTTCACGTTGATCAGAAACAACTGTGCTACTCCATAGGTAACTGCATACATTACACACATACTCTGTAGATAACTGCAAAAATACCTACATTGCATTGTAGGAAATTGCATTGCTTTGTAGCACCTCATTGGTAACATGTGTACTCGCCTCACCTAAACCCCACACAGAAAGGCCTGAACCTCTGCCTAACCATCTCCTGGAGCCCAAACACACACAAAGAGGAGCTATCTTCAGAATACAGAATCCCAGCCTGGTTTGTGTTGGAAGGGACCTTAAAGCTCCTCCAGTTCCAACCCCTGC
>NDXB01018949.1:8397-23699 GCA_002631895.1 Agapornis roseicollis
CCCCCCCCCCCCCAGTGATAAATTCATCAAGAGATTTGTAGAATCTTAGTCCTACTACTGCTGTTTGTTTTCTAAGAGTCAGTAGTAATGTGTAGTAGATTCCTGCAAATCCCTATGTTGTTCTTCCATTAATATTTAAGGAGCTTTTACTGGTGCTAGTAAGGAAGGCTGGGCTGCTGCAGTGTTCTGAAGTACACTATTACATTAAAGAAATGCATACGGCTTTGTGCCAGTTCAACAAAAAGTAGGGTCTTGATGTCCTTTCATTTTCTGCATCAGTGGGTTTATATTATGTATTTTTTATGTGACAGTAAGTGCTTCTGTAGTTATTTCCAACATTGCAGTTTTCAAATAACCAACCTACTATTTCATTAGGTTGTTTAAAAATATTGAATACCAACTTTATAATAATCTGAGATTTGGAAAAATCTTTTAATATTTTAATCTAAGCAATAGGGACATCAGCATGTGCTGCTGTAAGTGAACACTTTTGCTGCACACCAAGAAGTTACTGTATTACGTGACCTGTTTCTTGAAGTGCTGCTTTATGGGTTTTTTACTTAAAAATCATTACTAGCTCATTTGGGCATTGAGTTTTACAGTCAGAGTTGACTGTAAAGGGAGGAGGAGGAATTGAGAAGAAACAGTTCTCGGCTGTTACTGATCCTTAGTTGCACAGAGAGGTAATGGCTATCCTTCATTCAGTAACGAAGTCAAACTAATCCTCTTGGGTACTCATTTTGCACAAAAACAAACTGCATTTTTCAGTAGTACCGCTAGATGGGGATTTCTCTCGTATTCAAGAGTTGTAGGGCTTTTCCTTTCAGGCACACACACAGAGTGGAGTAGTAGTAATTATCAGTACACCATTTTATTAGACTGTAGGTTTTCAAAAGATTTATAAAAAGCTTTTTAAAGCCTAATATCAAATCTATAATGGCATTCCAGCCTAATAAAAATAATGAAGCTTGAAATGTTGACAGCATGTATCTTGATGTTGGCTTGTAATTCCTTCCAAACAGATCTGTTGAGGCCCATGTGGGACCTAAATAACACAAAGAAGTAAATTTGCATATTTTACAGCAGGGGGAAAAACAGAATGCAAAAACATGAATAATTAGGAGCACAAGCTTCATGCTATATTAATACTGTTGAAAAGCATGTGTTGATTGTATTCTGAAAGCCAGTAGTGATTTGGTTGAGTGAACTCAGTCAGCATCTCTTATGCAGATTAAAGGAACTGGGTTACAGAACAACTGAAATTCATTGTTTTGCTGTATAAGGAGGTATATTTCTTGAAGGATTTTTTTTCTTTTGGATTCTGTACAGAGCAGGGAATCTTTCTTTTTAATGCCTCATCAAAGCATGTTTTTGTTGACAAAAGAACTGTGCAATTCTTCATTCACTTGTACCCCTCTACATTTGAAAACCAGTTCTTTTAGCCACAGATCAGATGATAGCATTTTTATACTTTAATATAGATGACCTACTTTCTATTCCGTAACATTTCTCTTGCCTTTTCTTTTTTCTTTTCCTTTTTTTCTTTCTAAGGCTTGAGGCCCTGGAACACATTCATGGTGCTTCCATGCTGTGAATTTGATTATGTTTAAATTTGCAGAAGTGGCCTTCTTTAAATGTTAGCATACAGGCCATTTTTTAATCTGAATAATATGAACCATTGTTTTTGCTTTTATTGATTGCAACGTACAGTGTAGAACATACTTTTTAGGAATAAAAAAGCTATTTACTTGAAAATGGTAAATAATATTAAAAGAGATTTATTGATTCCTTTGGTTGAATATTGTCTTGCCCCCTTAATTCAGTTATCTCAGAAAGTTACCTGGTTTTGAGCACTGACTCAAGGTAGGAGAAAAGAAAGCAGATGAAGACTTCTTTAACTTCTACAGCAGTTTTAATTCGGGGGGGGTGGGGTTGGGGGGAAGGGTACGTGCTGCTGTATCAGAGAGCTTTATTTTGAGTCTTAAAGACAGAAAAAACGCACAGAACCAAACATTTTCACTCTGTCTTTTAAGCACATCTTCTGAATTTGCATAACCAAAGGAGGAAAAATGGTAAAACATGTCAGTCTTTTTAGAAGTTGATGTAATTGTAAGAGGGTAAAGAGGCATCTGGCAAAAGGTTGTTTTGAGGTCACACATGCATCTGGCAGTTTGCTGCCAGCCCTCTAAGAAAATATTGGTGGTAGTTACGTTCCTGATTTTCATGTTAACTCTCTTCTGACTTGATGTGTAATAGTCACTTTCAGTATGTCCAGGTCTCCCAGCTGCTCCTGAGAGGTTTAGTCCTACTGATTTTAAGTCTTTCAAATAGTGATGTAGTAGAATATGCTGAAATTAGAAAATCCTTTTTGCCTCTTGCTCCTGCTAGAAATTTACTCTCAAGAAAGATGTAGGTGTTTCTTGGACATTGACTATTCTGCCATGATATTTGATAAAGTATTCTTTAACCTTTGCTTATATAGTAGGGTGATTGCTTCTGACACCTGGGTTCTGACAGTTTTACTCCTATACATAGTAGTTTACTCTCTTGTAGTAGCATCTTAGTCTGTTGGTCCATGTAGCATTCTTAAAGCAATTTGCAGTTAGAATATAAGAAGGAAAAATACTGATTGCTTATTGTAAAACAAAGTAAAAATAGCAAAATGTAGTGTAAAAGTAGGGATATTCAGGTGTTGTTGTAAACTTTGTTTCCCAGTCTATGCTGGCCGTTAAATCTCTCATAGAATTAAAAGCTTCTTTGCTTTATGATGCAAAGTAGATAGTTCAAGATATGCAAATATATTTTTAGCCCAAGTCTGATATTCATGTAATAGGTGAGCTTGACACCTAAGGCTAACTGAAACACAAGAGTTAGAAAATGTGTTGCAGGAGTGCAAGTTGCTATCCTAGCAAGTGATAAATTCAGGTTGAAGTCCCTCTTTCAGCAATTTACAGCATAGTTAGAAGATAATTCTTTGTAAAGAGAGCCCTAGTCATTATGGCTGCCTGTCTGGTTGGAGTCAGATTTCTACAAATGTTAATCTTCTCTGAAGGAAATGTTAGGTTGAGCTGATTTACACAAACCCCTCCTTGTTTCTGGCAGATGAATTTTGTACATTTTTGTCAGTGGAAGAAGAAAAATTGCTTTGCTAAAAATATATTGTCTTGTTTATTTTTAATATGGTATTATAAAGAAACAAGACAGTTATTTTCTGTGTTTCACAGGTATTTCAACTCAGCCATGTCATAGGCCTCAATATGAAGCAGTAACAGAAGTGTAAGGCTTTTCTTTATAAAAGAAGAGATGGCCTGTCATCTTGCGCATAAGCGTGTTGTTTTCTTTAGCTGCTCTTTCTTGATGTACTAGGTTAAGTACCTTTCAGTAAGGGCCAAAGAAATTAAAGGATATAAAGGATACAGGTGATTTATCCAATTGTTTTGCATTTCATTGCTATTTCATCTAAATACTCCTGCCATAACACATCTTTGGTGGTGCCAAAAATATGATGTGGTTTTTGATCTCTGCTTCCACAGCTGAATGATCTTCAGCTTTTTCATACTGCCTTTCCCCCACAAATGAGGGCTGTGTGGAGTCAGTTCTGAATTTAGTCTCTCTTTCTTCAGTCAAAAGTAAGCATTTGCTCACAGCATTGGCCATGGCTTGCTGGGGAAATTGTACAGTAATCGTTTTTTTTGGCCACCAAAGTGAAGTGATCATGTCACTTTGTGCCTTTTATAGAATCATAGAATAGTTAGGGTTGGAAAGGACCCTAAGATCATCCAGTTCCAACCCCCCTGCCATGGGCAGGGACACCTCACACTAAACCTTTTTTTTATACCTTTTATTAAAATATTTTAGTGCTATTTCCATTGTCATGGGAACGTGCGTTTATGGGATTGTAAAAGAGGACTGAAGAGTCCTCCTAGAAGTAGTGGGCTGCTTCATTTGTGCATTTTGCTTCTTTAACAATTAGCACACAGTTTGCTGTTATTACCATTAACCATGTACATCACAGGATGTAATCAGTCTTTATTCTGTATATTGTTTCATCGATTTACGCATGGTTATTTGCTACAAGAACTGTATATGGGGCAAGAATTGTAATGGACAGGAAACATTCAAAAGCTTAAGTGAGTTTTCTTCAAGAACATGTGTACAGTCTTTCCCTGTCCCAGCAGATGAGATAAATGTGGGACTTTAAATACAGTCAACAGATGTATATAGTCTTTTAATTTCCTCCTTGTCAGGTGTCTAGCTGAAGTTAGGGGAATGTTGTACTAGGTGAATATGTATTTTGTGTTTTGTCTATAAGAATACAATTGCAAACTGTAGAGAGAGCTCTCACAATTGGTAGCATTAAGTTGTCAATGGTGAGGTTCATTTGTTTTGGTGAAGTTTTGTGGGTTTTTCTTTTCCAGTAACGCCCAGATTAATGATGGGGAATTTGAGCATTTCCTTAAAATGACCCAAAGAACCAGACCTGTCCTGAAACAAAACAAAATGAAACAAAAAAGTGTTTGCAGTTAGATCGTATAATTCTAAGTCTCTTTTTCTCAATATACTGCAGTTGTTAAGGAGTTTGAGCCCATAGTTTTCCTGTTCCAAGGTGAATAAGGAAGAGGAACAACTTCAACCCCACAAGATTAATTTTAATCCTTTTTTCAGTGTGTATGAAAGTTAATTTTTTGAGAAGGAGGAAACAGAACTTTATGGTTATTCCTTTGGTCATTTTATTTTTTCAACAGGAACTTGTGTACATAATTTCTTCTGAATTACTTCTTCCTTAGGTCTTGCAGAAGGGGAAGATTTGATTTACAAAAGCATCAGCAAAGCTTTTATAGCAGAAAGCAGCCAATATTATCTTTAAAAGATGGATATTAAATGCACATACCAATGCACCCTTCATTAGGACAGAAATTTAGGAGGGGGAACTAGAACTGCTTTTTTTCACTGACCTTTCAGTTATGTCAACACTGTTATAAAGAGATGTGCAAAGGGCTTTTAATATACTTAGTCCGGTGGAATATAAACTGAAGTTGGCCATACCAACTCCTATAAAAATTTACTCCTACTTTGCCGCTTAGTGAACCAGAGGTGAGACCTAGGAAAGAACCAGTAGTAATTTCCAACTTGTGCATTGTGTTTGAAAAAAATGGGAAAGAGTGAACCAAGAGTTAATCGACTCTGAAATTCTGTTTACAAAATGTGTTTTGAGCACACGATGCACTGGCGAAAACAGAAACTAGCAGTAAACTTGAATTCTTGGTATACTCTGAAGCTGAAGCATCTGAATCAAGACACCATGCATCAAGCACATCTGTCCACTTGATTCAGAAACAAAAGGTGAAGTTATCACATGTTTTTAAAATATATTTAATATATTAAATATATATTTTAATAAATATAATAATATATATATTAACATATTTAATGTATTTTGAGTGTACTCATGCTTATTCAAGCATTCATCCATAATAAGGAGTGGAAGACACACGTAAGTAGTGGAAGACCTCAAATCTAGTTCTGCATGGGCTTAGTGCAGTCGGATGCACATCTTCTAACATGAAAGTCTAAAACATCCAGTTAGGAGGACCTCCACTGTTTATATTGTCTGCACAGTGATTCTACTGCAATAGTGCAAGACGTAGGAACTTCCCTGACACTGCATTAGTCATTGAACTGCACAGGCCTGGGAGTAAGGAGCCCGCAGTATTGGTCTCTACTCCGTAGCCTGTGTGTTTGCCCTTTTTTTCCCTCGAACTGAAATGACTAAAGGGGAAAAAAAAACCCAATCCCTGAAAACCAGCTTGAAAAGAAAAGAGTGTGTTGCTAATTGTTAGGCCTCAGGCTTAGAGTCCTTCTGATTTGTTTTACCTCCGTCTCAGGTAATCTTTCCTTTTGGGTGTCAAGCTTCAAAAGGGGAGAAGGGGTGAAAGGTGCCCCAGGCAAATTAAAGTGGGGCTGGGTGGGTGGGGGGCTGGAGGGGGGGGGGGTGCCTCCCTGTGGAGCAAATCTCAGGGCCATTGCTTCTAGAGTGGGCCAGTTAGAGAGTGAGGGAAAAAGTGGGATCTGTTCTCATTTCTGTGTTTTAATTTCCAGGGAAAAGGTGCTCATTATGCCTGAAACGTACTGTAGGAGAGGTGAGGGGAGGCAGGAGTTAAGCTGCTTCCTGATCACATCCAGGACGTTTGTGTTCATGTGTAGAAGTGATCGCTAATGAATTGAGATCCATAATGCATTTTGTGGCTTCTGAGACAGCGTCTTTTTTAGATTATTGTTTCAAGTAGGCCTTTCCAGGCATCATACCAATTCTAATCTCGTTCCTAGCAGAGTATATGTACTGTGTGAAGATAATGAGTCATGGTTTGTTATAATATGCTTTTCAATTTAAACAGCACAAAACAGCAGTCAAATTCTATACTTGCAGGCCTTTGCTGTTAGACTAAATTACCTTTTTAGGAGTATTAAAAATCTATTAAAAGAAAGAAGGGTGAGAACTCTAGGACAAATAATTGAGGAACTTATCTTTGGCTGATACTCAACTTGTCACAGCCGCAAAGGTATTCATTTATCTGTCAGAAGTTGATTACAAAAAGCCCTACTATGTTGCTGGGAGGTGTGTTGCAGGCACAGCTGCTGGGTGGAACAGGATGTTTTATATGTGTGTGCTCCTTTTACTGGCTTCATAGCGATCCAGTGGGCATGAGCCCACAGCCCCCACAGAGGCTAGGCCAGACAACACTGCAAAAAGAAATGGGATTTCCTTCTATGTAAAATAATAGTAAAAGCTATCCAGCATATTCTGATTTCAGGTATGATGATAAGAAGTTATTGAGAACTTGAGATTTTAGAATGTTTTATAAATTTTACTTGATTATATATTGCTTTTTTAAAATCTGAAGCACACAGTGCTGCTGTGGAAGTTGGTTTAAAGTTGATCAGGGCCATAGTGCAATAGTGTTTGTCCACCCTTTATCCTTTTTAAATAAAACCTTCTCCACCCCAGTTTCTTGTGATATCTTTTACTGGTTAAGTAGTACAGGCTGATACCTGCTTAATATCAGCAGGTATCTTTCAGCTGCACACCTTACACACTGACCTTCATAACAGCTACTTTTGAGCAAGAAATGCTTTCTTCCCCAGCTTGTATTTGACAAATCACCTGTACAGCTAACAATGTTTGTGGTGTTCTTTTCTGTTCTTATTTCAGGTGTGATAATGTATAAGTGGTCTTGTTTACTACTTCCCTTCCCTCCTTTTTTCCTACCCTCTCCCTTGCATCCAATGAAACTTCTGAATCCTCTGGGTCTGTATTTCTTTTAAGTCTTCAGCACATACCTGGCAGCATAAGCCATCTGTTTGCTTACATTCTGTAGCTGTAGTCAATGAACTTCTTGTGCAGAGAATGAATTATGAAGTTAAGGCATTTCTGGTGAGAACATGTCTTGGCACTTTTGATCTTGACTCTCCAGATCAGACATCACGTGGGGTGCAAATGAACGCACCCTTAGAGGCTCTTGCTTGAAAATTTCTATTTCCATTCTACTACTGATGTATGCCTTCTGTTACCTTTGCCAACTGGAGAGAACAGATAATTTTGTTGTCTGTCTGTGTGACTTCAAGTAGCACAAGTGCTCTGATGTATCTGGAGTGCTAAGAAGTCATCTATTGAGGTACTGCTTCAAGAGTATAGTGTATTCAGGCCCTTTTGAGAGGATTGAACCATGTACTACCCTAACAGGCTGCAAGCAGAAGATGATACCTGGTGTACTGTGGGGTATTGTCTTTACTTTTATTTTGTAAATGCATCTTGGATGCTTTTTACTGCTGTTAAACCATACAGAAGAACAGAACTGGTGATGAAATGAAAAAAAAGCAGTGTTTGAGAGGTCAAGATATTAAGTGTATTCTTTAAGATAACTAAATAAGATAAATGCTATATAAACTGCTTCCAGAAATCATCTGAAGGTCAGGACATAATGTAACATGGTCTTTGTCCTTCTTTCTTCCCTCCAAAACAGCAGCTTTTAACTGGGAACTCATATTCTGAATTGTAAATCAAATGATGTGTATGAAACCTACTTGTGAAGTACAATGTGGAGGTAATTAGGATAAGCAATGTGACCCTCACTACTTTAGAAATATGCTGAAAAGCTAGTAAAGGAGATGCAGAGATACCCTGAAGTGCATTTACTTTTGTCAGCTGTTAAAAATCCTGTGTGCTTCTAGATATTACTAGCTTCTGATGTATTCCCTCAGTGACACTGTTTAGTGGTGGACTTGACAGTCCTGGGGTAAAGGTTGGGCTTAATGATCTTAAAGGTCTTTTCCAACATAGCTGATTCTGTGATTTTATGATTCTGTTTATTAAAAGAAGACAGATAGAATAGTCTTGGCTGGTACACTTGATGGACAAAAAGGTATCCAAAAGAAGAGCTTTCTGTATTCTTAGACTTCCCACATTCTAGTGTTGTACTAATACAAAGTCATTTTTCTTCTTAAATGGAAGCATTTTATTTGTATGTGTTTCTATACATCCTGAAGCTAAGCATGATGGACTCTAAGAGGTGTGGTGAGGATGCTCAGAAACAGTTTGTAGGTTCCCTTGAAACCTTATGTGTTTGTTAGGCTTTATGTTTGTTTGCTTCCTACTTTCCCAAGGGGGGTTTATATGCAATTATTTTTTGTTGGTGAAACTGAGGTTCTGCTGCCAGTGGGTATAATTCATGCTATACTCATGGTGGAAGTATTTGGTTGTTTTAAATATGGATGTAAACTTTGTAGACAGATCAAATAAATACAGTTTGAATAAACAGCATTGCAGATGGGGGAGGCTTTTTGTTTAGTTTATTGTAAACTGAGTGTCTGGTTGCTTTCCCCCCACTCTTAAGTTCTGTCCTTATTTTAGCATTGGAGGATAAATTGTATTAAAACTTTTCCGCATGTGCACCACCTGCTTCTGAACAAAATATTTCTAGCAAGGCCATATGTATATACTTTTCTATTGCCAATGACTTACTTTTTGAACAGTGAATTGAAGGAATAGCCTCAGTTAAAGTGTGTGCACTGGAGATAAATTAAGTATTGTATTAAAGTTGAAAAGATTCAAAGCTAAATGTGGAGTTAATCAAGTGAAGCAGAGCCCCACAGTTCTTGACATTTTCCTGTGAGATCTTTCAAGGGGGATCCTCCAGCAGTCAAACAGCAGGTAGGCAGAGTAACAAAAGGCTGCAAAAAGAGTATCTGCTCCAGTCTCAGCATACCATTTAATTCTTCTATCCTTTATTGTTCTTCACTGGAAGAATACTAGGGTATAGGTGTGTTAGTGTCTTCCATGATCATGCCCTTTTAACAAAGGGGAGTTTCAGGACATTAAAAATTTCATGTGGTGGAAGCACTGCAACTAAATCCTCTGTTAATGCCTTATAACATGAGAGGAAATGGGAGAGAGACCAAGTATGTCTTTAATTTACCTTTGAACTAACTAATTTCAGATGGCCTGTTTAGTAGGTTCATTTGTCCATGTAAATTAGAGAGCTCTTTTGACCCCAAAGTTAACAAATTTTAAAATGAAGAAGTAGACATAGAAAAAGTGTAACTTATCAAAGACATGATGCAAAGTATTAGCTATCCCTCTTTGTAACTCAGCTTCTACTCTTTGTAAGACTTATCTTACAGAAACTGTTAGTTCTTGGCCTGTTTCCATACACTTAGGGGAAACTTTAGGTTATAATTATACTTTACAACTTATGTTATTAAAAAAAAAGAAAGAAAAAACAACTTCATGTTGCCAACAATTTATTTGTGTCTTAAGTGCTTTCATTAAATATTATGCCAATGTGAAAATGTCATTCTTAAGAAAATGACCCTAAACTGTAGAAGTTCATATCTATGAATATATTTCACAGAGATACCTGGTTATCTATACAAATTGTTGGCTTCAAGATTTGGCAAGTTTTCTTTCCTTGTGTAAACTGCAAGCAATGTTACATTACTTATAAGTGTATTTACCTGTTATTTTTTGCATTAGGTGTGAGTTGAAAGTTGATGACATCTCTTTTATATGCAGCTGTCTGCATTTTCAATATATAGGAGNGTAGAAGTTCATATCTATGAATATATTTCACAGAGATACCTGGTTATCTATACAAATTGTTGGCTTCAAGATTTGGCTACGATCAAGTTTTCTTTCCTTGTGTAAACTGCAAGCAATGTTACATTACTTATAAGTGTATTTACCTGTTATTTTTTGCATTAGGTGTGAGTTGAAAGTTGATGACATCTCTTTTATATGCAGCTGTCTGCATTTTCAATATATAGGAGGAAATAAAATCAGTTCAGCATGTCTGGATTACTATAAATAGCTCTAGAAAATACATTAATTTCCTTTCCATGTTTATTTTGTCATGTCCGTTACCATCTCTTCAAAAATCTGGACGATGTAGTCAAAGTTGAGTGTTAAATTTTTATCTTAAAAATTCAAAGCTATGTCAGAGTGGTGCCCGCANCATGTTTATTATGTCCGTTACCATCTCTTCAAAAATCTGGACGATGTAGTCAAAGTTGAGTGTTAAATTTTTATCTTAAAAATTCAAAGCTATGTCAGAGTGGTGCCCGCACTTGAGAAAAATAACAATAAAAGAGAGTCCATCTTATCCTGAAGTTTTGGGCGTGTTTTGCTTATTGTGTTTTAGAGAGGTAAAAACTTTAATTATTGCTGATAATAGTGATGAAAGCAAGAATGAAATAAAATATATTTTAGTGCTAAACCCACAAAAAGTTAATTTGGGAACTAAATAGCACATTTCTGCATTAATTGGAAAAAACATAGATTTCAGTCTTTTTTTTTCTGGTGGAAGCTAATTGGATAAAAATTATGTTATTTCTAACTTAATATTCATTTCTAGGTGAAAAACTTAGAATTTTAAGTAGGATAGTTATGCTTTCTAAGTCTGTCCTCACTTGTTTAACTAATGTGACTTGCCTGCTTCTAATACGTATGAAAATAATGCGTTTTGTAAGTGCAGGCTGCAAGAATATGCAATATGTAATACATCTGAAAAGAAAAGCACCTTTCAGAAGAATTCATTGTTCCATTACCAGCAAACCCCATATTTCCTGCTTTAATTCTCATTAGCTTTAGCCTTCCTCCCTTATCCTCTCTCACATATCTCTCCTTTAACAACTTGGTAAGGGATGACACTTTGGAAAGTAGCTGGTGTGCTGATCCAGTCACATTGCCAGCACCCAGGACATTAGTTGCCCTCAGGTGAGCCCAGTGGAGCACTTGGCTTTGGGCTGCTGGTGGACAACAACTGACTCGAGAGGCTGCTCACAGCCATATAACCCTTGGTTGTGCTGATCTGATTTAGTAGTTCTGTTTTAGGGACTTGGTTGAAGCTTAACTGACACAGTGCAATGATCACAAAAGTTGTTAATGAATAACAAAGGAAAACAGACCATCCAGCAGCAAAAGCTTTTGATTTAATTTTTTTTCAGCATACTTCATCTGTGTACTGCTTGAAGTTTTACAATAGCTGCTTTGTCCTATTACCTGTGGAAGAGTATATGTTGTTATTCTAAACGGTATCGTTTAGAAGTATTTTTCAACCTGTTGAAAATCTTTCCCTTAGTTGTGATCACTACATAAAACTTTATTAGAAGTGGAAAAAGTCCTAGATTTTCACGCTGAGTCATGGTCACTTTTCTTTCAAAATTGGGTGGTTCAGCCATGTCTTCCTTTATTAGTATAACAGTAGTGTTTGTGTATACGAGACTTGGTAGGTTAGTGCTACATTTACAGAAATACAAGTAGCTGTAGCTTAGTTTGTTACACAAACACAATGGAAATATTTTGCTACTGGGTTGATACTAATTCTTTTGTTTTGGTTTGTTTTTTGATTGATACTATTTTTATCCTTTGTTTGGAATTATTTCAGATAACTACCTAAACTCGGGTGAGTTTTACCACAAACTTAGTTTGTTGTGCTTTGTATGGGGTTTGGCTTGTGGCTTTGGGTTGGTTTTTTTTAAATAAAAGGTAGTCAATTCTATACTTGAGTTACCTTACAGAGAAAGTAACTTTCAGGAGAGCTGTAAAAAAGCCATGTTTCAGCTGAGGGAAGTATTAGCACTGGGACTTTATTCTCACTGTTCTACATGGCAAGTTGAGTTTTCCGTCATTTGTGCCCATGCCAGAGGAAGATGACAAGCCATCTAGCAGTATAAAAGTTGGATGTTAAGGGGTGTGCCTTCCTGTTATGAGACTTGCTGCAATGCCCAAATTCAAAGTAGACGAGAATGTGCGCAAGATGTCAAGAACAATGGAACAAGGAAGGATGCAGTGAAGTAGGTGAGCTGGAATGCAGTTTGATCAGGGTGATGCCCTGCAGAAATAGATCTATGAACTTTGCCATCCCTAAAAGCATCTTATTAGGTGAGTTCAAAATCTGTCATTGGTGAGCTCACTGATTTGAGTAGAAACAACTACAGGCAACCTGTCTGAGAGCATTTGAAAAAGGGGGTAGCTGAATAAAAGCAACCTTGGGTTTTTAGAAGTCTTATGACTTGGGAGCAGCATGCCACTGCTTTGTGCCTGAGAACACAAGTTGCCACCTGGAGTTATAGTGAAGGTTATTGATAATAGATGGATGAAGTGTGATACATAGTGGAAGAAAAAAGTCACGTCTACAAAGGCATTGCTTGATAGCTTCAGAGCTACCTAACTATTAAGGCCAAGCATCATTCAAAGAAAGTAGGTCCCTTAATTGACATTGCTAAAGAAAACACTGGCATAATGCATGTATGTCTGCAGATGCATCTGCATAACCATTGCAAACTTATTATTTAAACTGGTCAATTCCAGGGCATTTTCAATTATAGTTTAGATGTTTATCAGTATGTTTAAGGTACTGTACCTTGATACATTTAAGAAAACATGTCTTTTAAATCAGAACTTTTTCACAAGTGGAATGAAAACATTTTTTTCCACAATGAATTAAGTACATTCACTGTGTCCCACAGTGAATTCAGGCTGAAGAAGGTTGGAACACTTATTCCAGTGCTAGTGTGGAAGATGGCTGCTTATCAGCAATCTCAGGTAAAGTTAGAACATTAGAACAAAGGCTGCAGAGAAATCTGTAAGTCTCAAACCCCAAAACTAGTCATGATCTGTATTTCTGTGCTATATGAAAACTTTTTTCTGCTTCCTCCGTGTTGACAAAGTTAGCTTTCATGATGAGTTGCAAAGTCGTGGTACGATTGGGTGAAGCTTTTAGAATGTTGAACAGTTTTGTATACTTGACACATTGAGATAAAGTGTTTAATATTGCCCATATATAGTACCTTCAAGTTTATTTTTAGTAAAATGTAAGTACCTAAGAATTCTCAAGTACTGAACAAAGCAGTTGGCACCCTGAAAGTTTACGGTGGCAAGTTTTAGCTTGTGCTAGCTCTGACTGGGTAGGAGACGTATCTTTTCGTTTATCTGTTTACCATGGTGACTTGTGAGCACGAAGCAATGTAGTTGGTAGATGTGGTTTGATATTGAAGGAGTTCATCCATCTACATTGTCTACATTGCTGTATGTTCTTCTGCTGTGTAAACATTGCTGAATTTTGGGGGCCTGGAAAATACAGAATATAAGTAGGATTATACTGTAAATTGAAACGTACCTTAGTTGAGAGTTACTCACAAGTGTGCCACCCATACTTTGAAAGTAGAATTTTGGAAGTAGCTGAGTAAGGGCAGAGCAAATGCCGAACAATTGCCCTTTTCCTGAAATCTTTGGGCAGCATTTGGAGGCAAAGTAAGAGAAATAAATGCTCAGTATAAAAGTGAGAGAGCTGCAACAATTCATAAGATGGATTGTGTTCAGTAGGTCTAGAAGCTGAGTCTGGCAGAGAGTTTTGAGTAGGTCTGGCGTAGAGAGCATCTGTTGGCTTGGCTGACCAAAGCTTAATATTATTATCAGCCAAGAAAGGTTGACTGACTTGTTTTTCACTGTCTCCATGCACTTCAGTTGATGAAGTGTTCTGTTGCGTTTGGAGAATGGTAGTAGTATGGTATTTTGGCATCTTTCAAAGAACGTTAAGAGTCAGTTAGGAGTTCTGGGTGTGTGTACTCTCAGGAGTTACTGTTTCAGATTTCATATGGTTGTTCATAATAATTACAGATACTCTTTCATACCTTGTTCCACTCCATCCTGCCCAAGTAAAAACTGAACTCTAGTTCTGTTTTCCAGTGCCACAGCAGGTAAGTGCAGAGAAATCTGTGTATATGTATTAAAATAATAGGGTTTTTGTAAGTGTTCAATACAATGAGTTTCAGAGCAAGAGAGCTACACCTGCCTATTTGGACATATGCTGGCCACACTCATGCCTCAGAACCCATTTACTCTAGATGTTATTGCTGGTTTTGCCTGTCGGTGCATCTGAGGTGAAGATTTCCTAATAATGAAGAGGAGTGGAGTTATGTTGATTCTAGAGGGGGGATTTCTAGGTGGAGCTGCTCTAGGTGGAGCAGATTTTCCCCTCTCTGTACATAGCCCACCAGGGGGAGATGAACACCAAACTTGACAGGAAGAGGAGCATACCGAGGATGGCTTGGCTTGGCCAGCCTTTCTTCATCTGAGAGGACAATACCTTGTGACCACCCCTGTGTATCAAAATCAAGATGTGGAGTGTGGGTTGTTTCTTGTACTCTTGAACAAAGAGCAAGGCAATTGCCATACTTTAACTTTTGTTCTGCTATACCATTGCCCTAGTGAATTGGTGTAGGAAAGAGAATGGTAGTGATATTGCTATGGATTTTCTCAAACCTTTCTGCCTGGATGGCTTGTGGCTTTTGCTGTTTGATTTAACTGTAAATTGTACTTTCTGTGCGTCTGGATTTGTCTTTATGGATGAGTCCAGACAGATTTCAGTTCATTTTGCCTCAACTCAGCAGGTTGTCTGGACATGGGACCTCTGCGCTTTTTAAAATGCAAGTGTTGAACTGTGCCTGAGCTGAGGACCTGGCTGAGAGGGAAAGTTTCATTACCTTGACACTAGTGTCATGGTAATGGAGTTTACATTGTCTGGGCTGGAGGTGCCTTGGCTCCTGCCACTGTGGAAAGGTTGGCAAAGGCATTCATCAGCTAATAGTTACAGAGTGACATTCTTGCTCTCAAGGGCAAGTGTGTTACTCATTCCAGTCTGGAAGCTGACTGGTTTAAAAGGCTATTGTGATGTGGTTCTTTACAATCAAGAGATCAATAAAAATTAAAACCCAAAAACAAAACACCAACACCCCCCCCCCCCCAA
>NDXB01018950.1:0-12327 GCA_002631895.1 Agapornis roseicollis
CAAGACCAGTCCCAACACTGATCCCTGAGGGACACCACTCGTCACTGGCCTCCAGCTGGACACAGCCATTGACCACAACTCTTCGTGTGTGGCCATCCAACCAGTTCTTTATCCACTGAGTGGTCCACCTATCAAATTGATGTGTCTCCAATTTAGAGACAAGGATGTGGTGTGGGACAGTGTCGAACGCTTTGCACAAGATCTAGGTTTATCATCCTGTAAAATATTGTTATTTACTCTATCACAGAAACACAACTAAGACAACCTTTTCAGATCTTTCTAAAAAGTAACTTGTCTTCCTTTTCTCACCCCCTCTCCTCCCGTATCTTGTCTGCCAGTAATGGTCACAGAGTGGTTTGAATGTACCCAAAACAACAGCAGGACATGCAAAAGTAAAGGAAATTTCAACTGTCCCCCTCTCTGTAGATGCCAGGTGGTGGCATGATGCAAGACTGGATTTGCAGGTGTAGCTTGTGTGGGGCAGGCAAGCCATGCAGTCTACCAGAAGAGAAACAGCTCCTGGACTTGCTTTTGGGTAACATGCAGGACTGAGTTCAAAATGCTGCAGTTGGAGAACTGTTCTATAAGAGTAGCTATTATGTGTTTGCAGAAAACATCCCTGAAGGAACAGTGAAAGTCAAATAACTATCACCACAGCTAAGCTCAGCTTCAAAATGGGAAACTACATAAAATGGAGAATACGTGCTGAAAAAAAAAACAAAAACCAAAACTAAAAGAATTAGCTAGGGGAGTTAAATCCTTGCAGATGGCATGGAGTCTCTTTGGGGACATACTGGAGGCACTCAAGAAATGCATACCACATGTGAAGAAAGACTTAAGAAAGGATAAGAGGATGCTGGCATAGCTAAACAGCAGGATTAAGTAGATTATTAAAGCAAGAAGACATCCTTCAAAAAGCTGAACTTTCATTCAAATGAAAAAACAGAAGGGACTATAAACTGTGGCAGGGTAAATGTAAAAGGATTCAGACAGCCTGGCAAACATTTTGAGGAACAGTTTTGCTGAAGGCTTCTAGACTAATAATAAATCTTGTTTCAAATTTACCAGGAGCAGAAAACCCGCCAGAGTCCGAAGGGCCCACAGGTGATGAGGAGTGTTCAGTGAAAATAAGTCAATAGCACACTTTCTAAAAAATTATTTGTTTGCTTCTGCATTCCTTGTGGAAGAACCTGAGGAGGTTCCCACACCAAAACCTTTCATTATGGGAACACATCAGAGGAGCTGCTGCAAGTGGAAGTGTTGCCAGGGAAATTAGTGGGACAAGCAGACTGAAATGAAGATGAACAAGTTGCCAAGGCCAGGAAATGTGCAAGAATTCTGAAACACCTCAAGGATTTATATTTATTTCCTTATTTATTGTTAAATGAAGCCAAAGTACTACTACCTACAAAGTACTACTACCTATGGAGTATAGCTCCTTGCTTACACTGCTTTCATATCCAAAGACTGAAGTGGTTGGTGCGTTGCCAATTGTAAAAAAGGATTGCAAGTGTGATCTGGTTAATGATAGGCTGATAAATCTGATATCCAGTGCTCAAACTAGCAGAAACTGTAATGCAGTGGTTGCATGGACAAATTTAATGTATTTGGGAAGAGGCAACACTGTTTTCAAGAATCGCAGCCATGCCTTACAAACAAATTGGTCTTCTCTGAAGGTGTTAAAAAGCATGGATAAAGGGTTGATACAGTTTTTCTGGATACTCTGAAAGCTCTGATAGCCTCAACAGAGGCTCTTAATGAGACTGATCAGCTGCTGGGTATGTGAGATTTACATTTGTGAAGAATTTGTTGGTATTTAGGAAGGAGAAGGCTGTAAATGGGCAACTTTTGCAGTGGGTAAGGAAGATTGCCAGTGGCTTCCGGCAGCATTTTAAGTTTTCTCCTGTGCTGTTCAGGTGCTCAACAATGACACTGAAAAGGGACTGAAGATGACATGGTACTGTGTGTACATAATACTGTGATACCAGATACCAGGGCAAGGAGTGACTGGAAAAGGACCGTACAAAACAGAGTGACTGCAAAATAAAACAGCAGATGGAGTTCAGTGTGTTGGTAACATGATTCACCTGGTGAAGATGAACACGCAAACAATCCCAATGTATAAAATGACAGCTTCTGACTTGACCAGTACCATGCAGTAATGAATTCTCAGGGTAATAACAGATAATTCTGTCAAAATTTCACTTCAGTAGTGATCAAAAAAACCCAACAAAACCCAAAACCAAAAAATAAAACCAAACCCAAATTAATTCCTTTTAGGATAGCAAAACTAAACTATTGAATAACTCTATGTTGATGAGTCTGCACAGTTCTGGTTCTCACCTGAGGAAGGACAGAACATGGAAAGGTTCCCAAAGGGGCCACACAGGTGATGAAAGGTTGCTGTACAGAGCAAGTAGTATAGCTGGGGGAGAGCTCTGTAAAACTGTCAGTCAAAGGCAGGCAATAAACAGGCTCGCAGTCTTTTCCAGAGTAAGTTGCATCCCAAGTGAACAGCAGGTATCTGGTTCTGAACAACAACAAAAAGGTGGCTCTTGCACATGGCTTCTAATTAGGCTGTGGGATTTCTTGCTGCAGGATTCAGTGGGTGGAAAAAGTTCATAGGACTCTGAGGGAGACTGCACAGGCTCATAACTGACAAATCTACCGAAGGTTATTAAACACTTAGCAATCCCCTCTGACTGAGGAAATGCCTGAGTTACAAATCCCTGGAGACCGTGAGAATGTCAGTGGGAAATACCAGCATATTCATCTTCTGGAGACTTTTGTAATCTTCTCATGAATCCACTTTTGATCACTGTGGGAGACAGGACTCTGAGCTGGAAGGACCTTTGCTCTGACCCAGTATGACCATTCTTGTGCTATCCAGTAGAGTTGTGATTGTACGTATTTGTAGTCTATAGACTTTTCTGGAGGCTCGCAAGAAGATGAAACTACCATCTGGTTTTACTTCTTTTTTTTTTCTTTTTCCTGATTAAAATACTGTGAAGGCAATGGGTAAGGGAAATGTTACCCTTGGATATGGAATTGTGAGTTAACAGGAAGTAAGAAGAAATGCAGTACATCAGATACTTGTTCCTTGTTGCCAGTGCAATTAGTTTCCATTCTCTCCACGCCAGGGTTTACAGTGTGACACTAAATCACATTTAATCCCTTTTGAGCTTCTCTGCGAAGTCTGATCCTGGAAGCTGTCATTTGTCTCTCTAATTCCTTTGCTGGTCCTGTAACTGATACAAACTCCATGTAATTTTTAAAAGCATTTGTGTGCGTTTGACAAGAACAAAAGAGTAAGATCTTTGTCTTAGAGCTACCATTCAAAGGAGGATGCACAGCTATAGAAGGAGTTGCAGTCTAGGTTGCTGCTTATATTGCAAGAAGTGGTTGAACAGGGGCTCTTAGTTTCAAAAGCATATGAATAAAGTGAAGGAGAATCGAGAGTGACAAAGAGGCTGCAATGAAATGACAAAGTCATGCTTGGTAGTGTAATGTTTTACATGATGCATAGAGTGTAGTAAAAAGTAGCTTTATGTGTGGGATTGCACAGCCCAATCCAAGCATGAGGAGCTAGCTGGGTCCCAGAAGCACCGTACAACTGTGTTGGAATAGCTCTATGCTGGTTTAACTGGGCTCTGGCATCACCTGTGTTGCTGTGTGAGGCCAAGTCTCATGAACATCAGTGGGAAGTGTTGTTGCTAAACCTAGCTGTGGACCCCAAGTGCCCTATAGTTCAGGTTTCAAAGCTTCACAAGTGCTTTTGAAAACCATGAAAAGCTTTAGTGGCAATCACACTTTGTATAGGAAATTATCCTAGTATTGGGACAGGAAGCCGTAGAGTTCTTGATTTATTATCCAATCTATTACTTATCTGAGCTTTCCTCTCTGTTAACATATGCTTTGCTGTAATTGTCCCCAGTCAGATGTATCTACATCATTGACATTTGTGTCTATTTGTTTTAACTGTTGTATCTGCAGCTATCTCTATCAGTTGCTAGCATGTTAGCTTAAAATGAAGTATAGGCAATTTTGTGATAAACCATTTGGAGAATTTTGAATTCCTCTTACTTCCTTTTCAGTACAAACATTTTGTTTCCTTCACAGAGAGACATTTTTGTCCTCAGGGAATGTTTCAGCCTACCAGAGTGTTACAGGCAGGATACACCATGCACTGGCCTCTGAGTAACTCTGGGGTTCCAGGTGCATTTGCTTCACAGATAAGGCTCCACAGCTTCTGGATCCTCAGAGCTGCAGGATGAATAACGGCACTCTTATCCCATTTGCACTGAGCTCCTTGGAGAATAAAGTCCTCTGCATTCCTTGCTGGTGTGCTTACCCCTTCCCTCCTATGGTGCAAAGAGCCTAACCATTAATAGCTAATTAAAGACATCCCCCTGATCACAGCTTACTAACTTGATTCACCATGAGGAGTTCTAGAAAACACTCTCTACAGAAGTGAATAATAAAAATTTGAGATGGAGTACAATCACACTGATGTCACCAAAATGGAATTATTCTGCATGATGGATGTTGGTAATTCTACCAACTTTCGCTTTTGGGTAATTACCTTTCTGAGCTCTCTCATTAGCTGACAGCAGTTTTGATTGCCCAACATGTCTGTCATGGCTGTTTGCAAGATATTTAGGTCTAATGGTCTTCTTAGATACAGCATCACAGAGAGTTACATAATGCCAAATTACACGCCTATGTGCTCAAGAGGCACCTCGAATGACAGCAGCAAAAAAAAGGTTGGTGTCGTGTTAGGGAAGGTAAAGAGTTTTGCTGGTGTCATTGGCATGCTTGAAATAACCATTCTAACCTCATGTTTCCTCATTTTAATACCATCATGCCAATTATCCAGTGTCAGATACTATCATTTCACCTTTAATCATGTCTTTCCCAACCAATGAGTTCTAGGAATAAAATTTTCTGCCACCCCTGCCTTGATTTAGGTGACTATGACACATAGGATATCTTTGGCACACCTGAGGAACAGAATTTGTACTGGCATGCAAAATCTGGACGTCCTGATGCCTCTGAGATAGGACCAGTAATAAATATAACAGTAGGTAGGTAAGGACATTGGAGCTATTCTGTGAGGGAAGAAGTAACACAACATCTTGGTAGGAAATGTATTCTGGAATTAATCTTTGTTTCTTTCCCAAGGAGTGATAATGGATACTTCTCTCTTTTCTAATACATGAACTACTTTCAAAGTCAGAGGAGAGTGTATCACATATCAAATAGCAGCTTGGCCTCTGAATTGCCTTTTCCTGATCAGATTAGATGGGACTCTCGTAATTAATTGAATGTTGTTCTTATTTATGAGCAGTTATCTCTGTTCTTTTAGAAACTTGTGCATTTTCCTTGCAGGACATTTTCAATGGATGGAGGATTGTTTCCAGTCACTATCAACATCATAATTAATATAAATTACAACATGCAGGTACAGTGAGACAGCAACCTTATGCTTACGTCTGAAGTCAAAAAGACAAGATGAATCCGTGATGAAGGAGAAAAAAACAAACTAATCATAGAATAGAAACATAGGATGGTTAGGGTTGAAAAGGGTCTTAAGATCATCTAGTTCCAACCCCCCTGCCATGGGTAGGGACACCACACACTAAACCATGTCACCCAAGACTCTTCTCTCCAACCTGACCTTGAACACCACCAGGGATGGAGCACTCGCAGCATCCTTGGGCATCCTATTCCAGTGCCTCACCACATAGAATCATAGACTAGTTAGGGTTGGAAAGGACCTTAAGATCATCTAGTTCCAACCCCCTGCCATAAGAAGAGACACCTCACACTAAACCATGCCACACAAGGCTTCAGCCAACCTGGCCTTGAACACCGCCAGGGATGGAGCAGTCACAGCTTCCTTGGGCAACCCATTCCAGTGCCTCATCACCCTAACAGGAAAGAATTTCTTCCTTAGATCCAATCTAAACCTCCCCTGTTTAAGTTTGAACCCGTTACCCCTTGTCCTCTCACTACAGTCCCTAATCAAGAGTCCCTCCCCAGCATCCCTATAGGCTCCCTTCAGATACTGGAAGGCTGCTAGGAGGTCTCCACGCAGCCTTCTCTTCCCCAGACTAAACAGCCCCAACTGTCTCAGCCTGTCTTCATATGGGAGATGCTCCAGTCTCCTGATCATCCTCGTGGCCCTCCTCTGGACTTGTTCCAACATCTCTATGTCCTTTTCCTGTTGAGGACACCAGAACTGCACACAATACTCCAGGTGAGGTCTCACAAGAGCAGAGTAGAGGGGCAGGATCACCTCCTTTGACCTGCTGGTCACGCTCCTTTTGATGCAGCCCAGGATACAGTTGGCTTTCTGGGTTGCAAGTGCACACTGCAGTCAGCTCATGTTCATGTTCTCATCGACCACCACCCCCAAGTCCTTTTCTTCAGGGCTGCTCTCAATCTCCTCTTTGCCCAACCTGTAACTGTGCCTGGCATTGCTCCCACCCAGGTGTCATGCAACCTTGCACTTGGCACGGTTAAACTTCATGAGGTTGGCATCAGCCCACCTCACAAGCGTGTCAAGGTCCCTCTGGATGGCATTCCTTCCCTCCAGCGTATCCACCCAACCACACAGCTTGGTGTCATCGGCAAACTTGCTGAGGGCGCACTCAATCCCACTGTCCATGGCAGCGACAAAGATGTTGAACAAGACCGGTCCCAACACCGATCCCTGAGGGACACCACTTGTCACTGGTCTCCAGCCGGGCACTGAGCCATTGACCACAACTCTACGTGTGCAGCCATCCAACCAGTTCTTTACCCACTTATCAAACTGGTGTCTCTCCAATTTAGAGACAAGGATGTCGTGTGGGACAGTGTCGAACTCTTTGCACAAGTGCAGGTAGATGACATCAACTGCTCTGCCCCTGTCCATCAGTTCCATAGCCCCATCATAGAAGGCCACCAAATTGGTCAGGCAGGATTTCCCCTTAGTGAAGCCATGCTGGCTGTCACCAAGCACCTTGTTGTTTTTCATGTGCCTTAGCATGGCTTCAAGGAGAATCTGCTCCAAGATATTGCCAGGCACAGAGACTGACTGGTCTGTAATTCTCCAGGTCATGCATTTTCCCCTTCCTGAAAATTGGGGTTGTATTTCCTCTTTTCCAGTCTTCAGGAACTTGACCTGATTGCCATGATCTCTGAAGTACGATGGACAGTGACTCAGCAACTTTATTCGCCAGCTCCTCCAGGACCCATGGATGGATTTCATCAGGTCCCATGGACTTGTGCACGTTCAGGTTCTTAAGATGGTCTCGAACCAGATCCTCTCCTACAGTGGGCCCAAGGTCTTCATTCTCACAGTCCCAGTGTCTGACTTCCAAGACTTGGGTGGTGTGGTCAGAGCCTTTGCCATTGAAGACCGAGGCAAAGAAGTCGTTCAGAACCTCAGCCTTCTCCAAATCATGTGTAGCCAGTTCATCTGATAGCTTCTGGAGGGGGGCTATGTTGCCCCTGGTCTGTCTTTTACTCACAATGTACCTGTAGAATCCCTTCTTGTTACCCTTAACATCCCTAGCCAAGTTTAATTCTAACTGGGCCTTAGCTTTCCTCACCTGGTCCCCAGCTTCCCAGACAACATCCCTGTATTCATCCCAGGCCGCCTGTCCTTGCTTCCACCTTTTATAAGCCTCTTTTTTCCTTTGAATTTTCCTCAGCAGCTCCTTATCCATCCAAGGAGGTCTCCTGGCCCTCCTGCTGCACTTCCTTCTAGTTGGGACGCAACACTCCTGAGCNGGGCCTTAGCTTTCCTCACCTGGTCCCCAGCTTCCCAGACAACATCCCTGTATTCATCCCAGGCCACCTGTCCTTGCTTCCAGCTTTTATAAGCCTCTTTTTTCCTTTGAATTTTCCTCAGCAGCTCCTTAACCATCCAAGGAGGTCTCCTGGCCCTCCTGCTGCACTTCCTTCTAGTTGGGACGCAACACTCCTGAGCCTGTAGCAGATGATCCTTGAATATCATCCAGCAGTCTTGGGCCCCCCTGCCCTGTAGGGCTATATCCCATGGAACCTTACTAAGCAGGTTCCTGAAGAGGCCAAAGTCTGCTCTCTTGAAGTCCAGGGCAGTGAGCTTGCTGCATGCTCTTCTCACTGTCCTGAGGATCTCGGAATTCTACCATCTCATGATCACTGCATCCAAGGCTGCCCTGGAGCATCACATTTCCAACGAGCCCTTCCCTGTTGGTGAGCCACGAGGTCAAGCAGGGCACCTCTCCTTGTCGACTCCTCTGTTACTTGCAGAAGGAAGTTGTCTTCCACACAATCGAGGAACCTCCTGGATCGCTTGTGCCAGGCCGTACCATCGCTCCAACAGATGTCTGGGTGGTTGAAATCCCCCATGAGAACAAGGGCCTGTGAGCTTGAGGCTTTTCCTATTTCTCTGTGGAGTGCTTCATCCACAGAGTCCTCTTGACCAGGTGGTCTGTAACAGATCCCCACAGTTATGTCTCCCATCGCTGTTCTCCCTTTAACCCTGACCCACAAACTCTGTTAACTGCTCGCCTGTCCCCAAACAGAGTTCCATGGTCTCCAGCCTATCCCTAACATAAAGGGCAAGTCGTCCATCCGTCCCCCCCACCCCCAGCCTACCAGGCCTGTCTTTCCTAAAAAGCCTGTAACCTTCCATTTCAACACCCCAATCATAGGAGCCATCCCACCATGTTTCTGTGATGCCTATTATATCATACCCCCATAGATGGGCACACGTCTCTAATTCCTCTTGTTTGTTCCCCGTGCTACAGGTGTTTGTATAGAGACACCTGAGCTGAGGTCCAAATGATGCCGGCTTGTTGGCTAGAGCAGCTGGAATGTTGCTATGTTGCTCTGAGCGTTTATTATAGGTGGTGGCAACTGACTGGGCGTGTTGGGATGGAATGTTGCCCCCTTCCCGCAACACGTCTAGTTTAAAGCATCCTTGACAAGTCTGGCAAGCCTCCTACCAAACCCACTCTTCCTCATATTTATCAGAGCATGTCCACCAGTCCCCAGTAGACCTGACCTACAAACTTGGGTCCCGTGTTCAACGTACCCAAACCCTTGACTATGACACCACTCTTGTAACCATCTATTAACCTGTCCAATCCTCCTAGCTTTTTAAGGTCTTCCCCTGTATCCTGGAGAATGGAGTTAAAAACAACCTGAGCTCCAGAGCTCCTAAGCACCTCTCCCAGGGCTCTGTAGTCTTCTTTATGTCCCCCAGGCTACTACTATCTATATCCCCAGCACCCACATGGATCACTAGAAGCGGGTAACAGTCCATGGGACTTACCAGAGCAGGCAGCCTCTCTAGATNACTAGAAGCGGGTAACAGTCCATGGAACTTACCAGAGCAGGCAGCCTCTCTGCAACATCCCTGATCTGTGCCCCTGGTAGGCAACACACCTCCCTTGGGATCAGATCAGGCCAACAGATGGGTGCCTCCGTGCCTTTCAAAGCAGAGTCCCCCACTACTAGGACCTGCCGCTTTTTCCTGACAGCACCAGTAGAGACCTTCTTAACCAGCGCCCCAGCTGGCTGTTCCTGATGCAAGCGCGTTTCATCATTAGCCCCTGCAGGACCGCAAAATGGTTCTGGGTGGGGACAACAGATGTAGGAGGAAGCCCCTTGCTTTTAACTGTCCTCTTCCTCCTTTTTTTGTTGTTCATTTGTTTGTTTGGTTTTGTTGGTTTTGTAACTGATTGTCAGGTTCCCGGGTCAACGATCTCTTTCCTCCCTCCTTCCAGAGGGGAAACTTGAGGCCCCTGCACAGTTTGGGACTGGAGCAAGCAGTGCTGCTTCCTCCCAGCTTCCCTGACATCTTGCAGCCTATTTACTGCATCCCGCAGCTCAGCAACCTGCTGCAGCAGGACCTCCACCAGGGAGCACTGAGTGCATCCCTGCCCATTCTGCACCTTTCTTCAAGAACTGGGAAAAATATACAAAAGACTAGCTTTGCCTTTAATGTCTCCAGGTTTTATGTGGTTTTATATAAGATTTTTATTACCAGTTCTGAATTTATCTCTTGAAATGTCATTCTGGAATTGAAGAGAGGACTCAGTGAATCATAAACACTTGTTACAGCTTTTATCTTAATATTGTGCTTGTGGATGTTTGATTTTGAATTGAGTTTGTCTTTGCCAACAGAAAACACTGCCTGGTCTGCGGTGTGTGCACATTGTACCATCAAATGCACATTAGTAACTCCATTTGTATATGGCTGAGAAAGCTCATGTAAATTAGCATGTTTAATGAGCTTTGAAACAATCAGGAAGACTGAGCTCAGAGATCAGTGAGAAAACATAACCAGATGTAGGAGGAATATTATGTGCAATGTATTTCAATTTCAGACATACCTAATACTTTCTTAGCTGCCACACTTTCAAAACAGAAAATATGGACAAAGATGGAATCCTCAGTACTCTGCTATATTTATAACACCTTTTGTACAGACAATTTAACTTCAATGTTCATGACCAATAGATCTTTTCGTTGCTGATGCTGAGGAAAAACTTCCGTCTCACCCAAATCAAACCATTTAACTTCTTAAATGATGGCAGCTCTTGCAGGCTGACAGAGAGGACATTGGGTGGTTCCTAGTTAAATCATTAGTGGTTCCAAGTTAAAGCACTTCTGCATTGGCTGTGTCCTGGGAGGCAGTCAAGCCCTGTGAACACAACTCCTACAAACACCAGGTAAGAGCAGGGGCTCTTGTAAGGGTAATGACTTGTAGAGACCTACTGCTTTGAGAAGTTTTTTACTAGGCTTGAAGGGGATAAGAAAACTTTACAATCTCAGCAGAAAAGTATTCATTAGCTTGTAGAATTGATCCCCAACAGTATTTTATTAAAAACAATTGGAAAGTTGTCCTTATCATTCCTTATTAGGTTGTAACTAGTTTAGGTCTTTGGAGTAAGTGAAATGCCAGCTGAGCCCTCATTCTGCTTCTGACTGACAAATCAAATGTTGATATGATAATCAGTAACACATACCACCATGCTTGTTGGCATTTTATAATAATTGATGTTTTAGTGGGAAAGATTAATAAAAGATCCATTCTGAGTTGCTTGTAATTTTTAATTCCTATGCCTCTTCCTCCCTGACCTTGCTACATCCTCATAATTCTCCACCTGCCACAACCTCTTTTCTTAAAGCCTGGTTTTGTAGTATTGAAGGGGATATAAACACATTCCTCTTCTGCCTCTCAGGGGAGGGATGAAAAAGAAGTCCTGAAGTACAAAGCTCCTGGAGGGAAAATGAGTTTACAAAACAAAACTTTTTATGTGCATTTTCTGACACCTTACCTGATCAACTTACTGTTCTTGGACTCCATGGACAGAAAATGATTGAGAGCCCCCAGAATTTGCTGGATCCCAGGGAAGTAGCCCAGCTGCTAGCCATTCACAGAGCAGTGATCTTTCTGCAGTTTAATGCTGCAATCAGGCATCTAGTACGGTAGGAATTACAGCCAGTTAGGGATGGGTCTGGCACCTTCTGTATAATGGGGCTTTTATTTTCTGTTCACAAAGAAAGGAAAAAATGTAGGAAAGATGAATTTGAATTTTGTCCATTGTATTTGCTTCAAAATCATGAAGTATGCCCTGTAAGTACAGGTATTTTCCTTTCACTAGAAGTGCCTGTTTTCCTTCAACTAGAAGTGGTGAGAGTCATTATATGCTTCATTGAGGGATCTCAACATACCATGTTGGAGTACAGCTGTCCTTTTATCTAAACATTATATCACTGTTACTCTTGCCGTTTACCTGCTCTTCATTGAATTTCCTCACTTTGACATTCAGAGCACTGGGCAGAAATCACATCGTGTCAACACCTGACGCAGGCCTTTGCGATGCTTTGTTCTAATTAAACAGTCGGATTCCCCTGGTCCGCACCAGTTCTAAGCTGGCTTCTAGGTGTCGGCTGAAGCGGGACACTGGCCCAGGGACCACCCTGGGGACCCACCCCCTCATCATCTAATTAGTGATGCACATGAATGGATGAACGAATTTCCTACTGTCCCTACATACTATCCAGCGAAACCACAGCCAAGGGAGCGGGCATGGCGGAATCAGCGGGGAAAGAGCCTGTTGAGCTTGACTCTAGTCTGGCACTGTGAAGAGACATGAGAGGTGTAGAATAAGTGGGAGGCCAGGCGCACACTAGGAGGCACGGGGGAGACCAGCCCACTGACATCCCGGCTGTTGGTGAAATACCACTACTGTGATCAGTTTTTCCCTTACCTGGTGAGGCGGCGGGGGGGGGGAGGGGGGGGGGGAAGCCCCGGGGGGGGCCCTCGCTTCTTCCTTTCTT
>NDXB01018951.1:16147-32754 GCA_002631895.1 Agapornis roseicollis
AAAAAAAAATCTAGTCTGTTTTTTTAAGCAATATACTGAAACACAGTCAATGTGAATTTGTTTTCACTAATTTTTTTAACCATCCTACAGAATGAACTTTCATCATCAGAAAGGATAGGCATTATTGTCATATTCTTTACTTTTTATCAAAGTCCATTTTGCCCTCTCCTTTCTTGTGAGTACTGCTACAGTGATATCCGTCTCCTTTTTTTTATAACTTGTATTTGTCTGATGAAATTCTGAGGGTATACAGCAGTATCAACCAGGTAAAATATCTATGTGGTTACAATCAAGCTTTTCACATAAAATTCTTGAGCTTCACAGACCCAGTGTGACGGGTCTTCCTGTCATCTGATCTAAACCTCATCTACATTTGTATTTGCAGTCTTCAAATCTTTACATAAAAATGTATCTTCAGAAGTTTACCTAAAATGAATGGGTTGAGAACTCTTACTTACTGTGTTAACTCTGGGCAGCATAGAGACACTGGGAGCCTGTTTCAAATAGCTGCCTTCAGACAAGTTGTCCTTCCTAACTGTTGACCCTTCGCAGTGCATCTTTAGGCAAAAGATTTTATGGGACTGATCTTCTTTCTGGGTTTGCAGCACTGCAGGCTTACAGTGATTCAAGACCTTTTGTTGAAGGTGTAATCATGAGAAGAGAACAAACCTTAAAACACATCTTTAGTGTCACTTCTTTCTTATGTAATAGCCATCTTCTTTTGCCATTTATGAGTATCTCCTAATTTTATGTGATAGGTAAAGGTAACAAATAAAAACTAAACCTGTCAAAAGCAAATAGAAATTTAAATGGAAGCCTCACCTCTAAATAATGTCACACTACTTTTATATTTCAGCTCTTTTTTTCTGCTCACATGCCACTGTTAAGAGGTTCTAGAAGATCAGTGTTTCACAAATCTGTGCAAATATGTCACATTATCCTAAAAAATGGTGCTTCTCCAGATTACAGTCGTGGATTTTGACACCTGTATCTCTGGATATCCTACCCACTGCAGACAGAGGAAAAAACCTTATGTGTGCCCTTTTAGTAATCACTTTTTCAAGTTCGTCTGTTGTTAATGGTTCCTTACTAACATTATCGTTCATGCTTGACAATTTTTTGTTTCTTCTTGCCTCCTGACATTCCCCCCAATTCCAAATTATTGTTCTCCTTTCTATACCACCAAGAGACATAAGTTATGCTCTTTATATCTTTTTAATTTGTTTCAGGTTTTCTTAGTTTTAGCCTGCCTATCAGTGACAGTTTCATCAGTGCATCCTAGTTCAGGTTCTTGCTCTTTCTCCAGTGTGAACCCCTACAGTTTCCTGGTTTCTGCCACCTTCTTCATCTACCATCTTTTACCTTCATTATGTGAAAGGATTTATTTGAAAAAGTAGGTGGATTCAGGAAAGACTTTTTCTGCTTTCGTTCTTTTGGTAACTTCTCATTTTTCATTTGGCTGGAAAGTCTCTTCAGTCTTTCTTTCAGAAATAATTTATCTTTATGCTTCCAAGAGGTTAGCCTGTGGAACTGTCCTTTGTTATATGTTGTCACAATGGCCTTAGGTCTTCTCTCTTACATCTGAGAGGTTGGCCTGTGGAACGGTCCTTTGTTATATGTTGTCACAATGGCCTTTGATCTTCTCTCTTACATCTCTTTGTTGTATGCCCATACAGCTTGTCATCCTGTGGATTACCATCAGTCTTCAGAAACTCCTACTAAAGGTAACAGAAACAAATTTCTATGAAGTATTTCCATCTTTTCAGTGACAGAGAAGTCAGAAATTTCCTTTGCCAGGCCACGTACGATGCTGTTCTCCCTACGTGTATCTGCTGAAAATGTGTAGTTACAGGTTTTTAAGTGCAACACAGGCACAATCTAGCTTCGAGGTCATCAAATTCTGCATAACCATTCAGCCATTAGGAGGCTCTTATTTATAATTGCCACAGAAAGAAATAGTTTTCTCACATAGGTCAGAGAAGTGCTCATATTCAAAAATAGCAAAGAACTGAAGACAATAGAATAACTAATTTTTTTCTTTTTTTTTCTTTTTTTTTTTTTTTTCCCAAAAAATTTTTTTTTTTTTTTAACTTAAAAATTACAAATAAACTGTGGAGTGTGTTTTATTCTTTTCAGTAAGGTTTCAGATTAATTTTGTTCTTAAGCAATACATAGGCTTTTTTATAGGCACCCTGAGCAGTTTATAAATTTCTGCTGTCCCTGGGTANTTTTTTTTCTTTTTTTCCCAACAAACTGTCATTAATTTATAACTGTCAAAATCTGGGGGAATTTTTCTTTTTCCCAGATAACTTTAATTCAGTCTTTCCAGCCTGTCTCCTCAATCTGCTTACCTTCCTCCAAATGCTAATCAGAGTCCGTTTGTAGGCAGAACATTATGCCAGATTGTATCTGATGTAGCACAAGCTAAGCATCTCATGTAAATGTGTTTTGTATAACTGCAAAAACAGAGACAGAACTGTGTTCCTAGCACGGCTGAACTGTCAAGTTCATGGTGAGTTGCATGCTAACTTAATCTTATAAAGAGTTTACTTAGAATTAAACTCTGGTCTCCTTCCCTATTACTTTCACTCTAGTTCAATGAGAAAAAATCCAAGGGAGCTTGAATAATCATAGTGATCAAGATTTTTAAACTTCTGTGCCCTCTGTTGAGTATTAGCCCTTCAACACTGACATTCCATCAAGGACCATTTCTTAGCCTCACCTTGCTTACCTTCCACTGATAAGAGACACAGCATAGGTTCTATATCTGCATTAGACAAGCTCATTAAAGTCTGTGAAATGCTCAGAAAGTATGCTAATAGAGGGCATGTGAGTATGCAGATAGACGCAAGCACCTGCTAATTGCCTGGAAGAAGGCTGATTAATCTAATTCTGACAATGTGCAATTTATGCGCTGTCAGGCTTCTTCCTTTTCTGAGATGTCCAGAAGTGGCTGAACTACTCTGGTGCCTTCTCTAGTCTTCAAAGAAGCAGGACACAGTGTTATGAGTAGGACATTCTTGTTTCTGAAATCAGGAATATTGTGTTTGGCTCTGCGTGTAAAGAATTGAGCTATAAAGATAATTTTTATTTCATTTGTCAAGCTTAGTCTGAGGTATGTATTGCCCATGATACTTATTTACATTTGTGAAATTATGTGCACTCCATCCATTATGTGAGGTTTGATTTAAAGAGATTTGAACAGTTTGAGGTAGAGTAGCTATTTGGAGGGTAATTAAATTATCTCACTTTGCTTCCCTGGAAACCTCAATTAGGAGAGAGGTATTTCTGTTGCAAATGAAGTGTGTTTTGTTTATATGTAGAAAAATGAAGAACAAGGATGGAAGGGAAGCGGTTTGTGATGTCTAATGATGGGGAGGGGAGCATGTAACAGACACAACTGAGAATTCTCCATCAAGGAGAAGATTTTAATGTCTCAAATAATGGCTGTAATATACATAATCCTTTAGGAATGACTATTATGGTTAATGTAATAAGAAATAAGTTAATAACACTTCAATTCCTTCTAGCAGTTCTGCTGTACTTGCCTTATTTAACTGTCACATAACATAATGGGATGAGTCAGAGATTATGGAGTCACATTGATGGTGAACATCTTCCTGTGGAAGGACTAGCATAAGAGGATCTCTCTTACAGATCTGGTCCCTTTCTTTTTTATTCTGTTAAAGCTAAAATCATTATTACTGTCATTGTAAGAGGAAAAGGGAAACTGTTATTCTTTAGGGAAGAGTCTTCTGAATTCTAGCAACTTCATAACACATCATTTTGAGGAGATACAGAGGGAATCCAAATATTTAATACCATTCTGAAACTGATAGTAGCTTCAGGCAAGACGTTCAGTGGCCTTGAGCTAATTTCTTAATTTTTCTGTTCTCAAATTCTGCCACGTCTCTAGTAGAATGAGGTAAAGTTCATCTAGTTGAAAACTCCAGCTACTGGTGTGAGACCCATATATATATAATGATCAGCAAAAAAATACTGTAAAAAAAGTGTCGTCATAATCAGAGTTGTGCCTACACTGTGTGGTTAATGCAAACTGAATTTGCTTTCTAACTCTCTGCCCACTGTCATTGTTCTGTGAGGACCTGGAAATCATCTCTACCAAAGGGGAGACAAACTGGTGCTGAAATGTGTGGAGAGATATAGAATCATAGAATGGGCAGGAACACCTCACACTAAACCATGTAACCCAAGGCTCTGTCCAACACAGACTTGAACACCACCAGGGATGGAGCACCCACAGGTTCCATGGGCAACCCATTCCAGCATCTTACCATCCGCACAGGAAAGAATTTCTTCCTTATATCCAATCTAAACTTCCCCTGGTTAAGTTTTAAATTGTTACCCTTTGTCCTGTCACTACAGTCCCTAATGAAGAGTCCCTCCCCAGCATCCCTAGAGGCCCCCTTCAGATACAGGAAGGCCACTATGAGGTCTCCACACAGCCTTCTCTTCCCCAGGCTGAACAGCCTCAACTTTCTCAGCCTGTCTTCATACGGGAGATGCTCCAGTGCCCTGATCATCCTCATGGCCCTCCTCTGGACTTGTTCCAACAGTTCCATGTCCTTTTGATGTTGAGGACACCAGAACTGCATACAATACTCCAGGTGCTCCAATGTACGAGCAGGTATTGTACTGGCTGTACATCTGTACTGTACATTTACCACACTCTACTCTCTGACACCTGTGCAAATGCTTTGCTACTCTTCTGTCCTAATGTAAAACCAAATAGGGCTTTTAATCCACACATAGCGTACACTGATTGGTTGTTTCAGTGCAAATGGTCTATGATCGTAGAATCATAGAATAGTTAGGGTTGGAAAGGACCTTAAGATCATCTAGTTCCAACACCCCTGCCATAAGCAGGGACACCTCACACTAAACCGTGTCACCCAAGGTTTCATCCAACCTGGCCTTGAACACTGCCAGGGATGGAGCACTCACAGCCTCCCTGGCCAACCCATTTCAGCATCTCACCACCCTAACAAGAAAGAATTCCTTCCTTATATCCAATCCAAATCATCTGCTGAATATTTAATTTATAAGAAAAACAGTACGAAATATCTTTAGAGGAAGTGGTTTACATTTATCTGTTTGTCTTGAAATTGGAACAGCATATAGCAAAGCTTCACATTGATCCAGATATAAAATATATACTAGTGTGGATGCATCAGCAGCAGACCAGCCTTCATGTATCTGTATATAGATTGCCTTCTCTGTCCAATCCATGACTGTACCCACTGTGCAGAGCACAGTAAAACTTCTGATTTCACTAGTCTCAAGATTCCATTTTATTCTTGATATCTGGCCTTAGTGAGAGAGAGTTTTCAAATTATGTACTTTAAAGAATGCTCTGTATATTGCTATCTAGCTTTATTGCAATCAGACCAAAATGCCAGAATATCAGTAACAAATGGATCATAATTGAGTGTTTATCAAGTTTAATCTTACAATGTAAAAAATACTATGATGGCCGTAAGAATAGTAACTCATTCTGGTTCCACTGGTTGCAGAGGCATCTCTTTCTTTTAATCCAGCTATATACAGATTGGTGGCTGCTACATACACAAACCAGTGTCTTCTTGGTTACTTTATGAAGTTTTTAATGCCCCACAAACACAAAATTAATTGAGCTCTGAAACAAAACCATGACACTCTCTTAAAACTGCCAGGACAAGCTGAAAATGTGAGACAAAGACATGAGATTCAAAGGCTCTAGCAAGCCTTCAAGGAAGCTGAGCCCTACCTAACAGTCATTTTTATAACAAGGACAGTCATAGACATATTTGCAAAATGTTGTCTTCTTTCAGTGGCCAGCAGGGTATCTGAGAAAGGTACCTGTTATAACTTCAGACACTCTATATTGATAATGTATCAATTTTATTTATTTTTTCCTCCTTGGATTGTACTGTCATGGTTAAGATAGTGCCAGAATTTACTTTTCAAATGCCTTTTAATTTTAACAAATCATCCATAGTAAAATTTCACTAGGTTTGAACAGGAGCACAAGTGTGGAAGCTATGAATTAGGAAGTCAAATGTGTTACATTGGAGGGTCCTTAACTACAGGGTGTGTTAATACGATAATTTCAATATTCAGTCAGCGAACTACCTGAAGACTGTTAATTATCTTGAAATTCCAGTGTTGCCTTTGTTTCATAGCCATTATAGACTATTACTTCTGTGTGTTGTCGTGAGTAGAGATTTTTTTTTCTTGAGTTGTATGATACATATTAGTTTTACAGTGTAAAAAGTAATGTGTATCTTTAAATAACAAATGCACCATATATAGGCTTACAGAGAACAAATTCAAGACTTAAGTTGTCAGTAAAAGCAAAACTGGTCCGAATTTTTTTGTGTGTTCTTGGCACGACTGGATTCATAAAACAAGATCATGATCTCCTGTGATTATTCCACAATCTGGAAGGAGTTTATTATACTTCATGCTGAACTTTCTTTGTTTACTTGGGCCCCCATTTGTGCGTTGGGCAGTGTTTTCAAGTCTTGAATATTTTCAACTCTAATAGCCACCTTAGGAAGACAACATTCTGTCCCCCAGAATAGATCCTTCACATAGCACGGAAGAAAATTTCTCTCATTTGACCACTCCCCAAGTCTTTTCAAAAATCATTGTAAAGCTAAGGATAACAGACATACATAAAACTCCATTTAACGATTGCACAGGTTATGATAAAAGCCAGGATACTTGCTTTGTTCCCCTTAAATTCTTCCAGAATGCTGCTGTGAAAGTCAGTTTCATCTCCTGAATCTCAGGCCATGAAACTTCCCAATTAAAATTCTTTCACTGCTTATCATCCCTTCAGTAGTGTTTAAGACCCTTGTCTTCCATCAAGGCTGTACTTTCATTTCTGCTTAGTGTACTTCTTTTCTGGACTGTGCGTAAGATTCCCACCTAGGTGCTGCTTTCAAGCCCTCCTTCTACTTTTATCTTTGTATTTTGTTCCCGCCTGCCTAAGTTGGAACTGCAGCTGAAATTATTCTCAGGCAAAGACACCTACAGTGCCTGTGCGTCAGCCACTCCTCAGCCCTGCTATCCACCCTTGCCTGCCCATTCCTCTGATCATAAGTGGTTTACAGCCATTTGCTTTTGCCATGGTGGATACATGGGAGACTTTGAGAGCTGGAAGCATAATTCTCTGCAGCTTAATTTAAGAAGACAGGCTCTGTGCTTGTGAGAATCAGAATTTCTCATTTTCCCTTTGGATTGAGTTTAGGAAAAGATCATAGAAAATAAAGACTGGTGGAGAGACTGCTTTAACTTCCATCCAGCTATGCCATCCTCAGCAGTCCAGAGCACTGTGTGAAACCTTGAAGAAATGTGGTTTCAAAGTTCTAGGGCTTTTATGCTGTTTTATCACCAAACATTCATCATTCCCTCATCTTTATCTTAAAAAAAAAAGAAAAAAGAAAGAAAGAAAGAAAAAAAAAATTAAAATAGCCAATTTGCCAATTAGCTTCAGGTTGTTGGTGGATTGCTGGAGCCTCAGACCGGGATGCAGCTTGCCCATATTCCATATGTGGCATAATTTCAAAAAGAAGCCATGTGAATTGAAGATGAAAGTATGTGTTTTAAATGTCTATCCTGTGCTTGCTATCCATTGAAATAGAACATATAAAGAGATGAATACAATCACATTGGAGGTAAAATAAAACCCAACAGTTTGGTTTGCTGGCTTATATTGAACTTATATTTCTGTACTTAAAGGGTAATTTTGAGTTTTGAGGTCATGTCACAGCCAGCTGATCTACCTATATATATATACACACACACACACATATGGACATAGGAGAAATATGTAAAAATTAAAGAGTAGCTATCATCTGGATAAAATATCAGGTTTGAATCTAAGTGGAAATAACATCTAGTCGTTGCCCTTAATTAAAGTTAAATATGAGGGGCAGAAGCAAACTCTGCCTGCTGTGAGCAAATTGGAGCAATTTGTTCAAAAAAGTTTTTCACTTGCTATGGCAAAGTTTTAGGAATCTGGAAAACATGCATGAAAAACTGGAATTCCTTATTAATTAGAAGAAATTTGATACAAGTAATATTGCTGCAATCTGGAGAGGTGATGTGATTGGAATATTCAGATTATAAATTGCAACTTGTTCAGCAAAGCCTGAGAGGATGGGGAAATGAACAAAAGTCATTAATTTGTAAATGGGAACAAGATCATGGCTTGAATTTAATATACAAGATATTTTCAAGCAATAATCTCCTAGCATATGTCTACTTTGCTTTTCAGAAGGTTTAATTTCCCCAAAATATAATAAAAATTCAAAGTAAAGGATTAAAATATAAATCTTGGAGAAAAAAAAAAAGCATTATTTTAAATGTATCTTTGTATAGCGAAAACAGGTTACTTCCGTGGCCAAGGAGAACACCTTTGGTTAAAATCTACCTTACTGTTAGAGACCAAGAAAAAGTAACTTAAGGATATCTAGTTTGTCTATCTTTGTTCCAAATATATCTGAGTATATGAAGGAAATAAAAGAAGTCTTTTATTATGCCAATTAAAAACAAATTAACAAAGCATCTTACATGATCAGGTAAATGTAATATTTAGTCTGAGAGCAATCCAAAGGAAAACAGTTAAAAAGCTTCAATGGGATTAAATTGATTGAGGGATAAAGTACATGGATATAATTATGTGCTAATACATTTTTATGGAAAATGTTTCTTGTCAAGCTTTATTTCATTACTAGAAAAAATTTTGTTGAAATAAAGGTTATAAATATACATCTAATACATCAGACATTTATCAGACATTTGACAGTATGACATGACATTCTGATTTAAAAATTAATGCTATATAATCTCAAAGTAACACACAATATATGAATTAATGAACAAATGAAAAACACTTCTCAAAAAACAGTAATTTCAAATGGGGAAATATGTTCAAATTCTTTCCCAATAGAGTACTCTAGGAAAATCCAATTGCCTTTTAATATTTTTATCTGTGGCAAACATGAGAAAACAAGCACTCCTAAGGGAGATGTTAACTATCTCATCTCCAGTTAGTAATCCCTGAACTGTTTAGAAGTTGTCAACTTGGATTGTCCTCACATTACACAGACTGATAAAATCATATTTTTGTGTATGTTTCATTCAGTTTTAATCAACGTTAATAGCAGACTAATATTTTTATTGCATGAAACTGAAGGTGTATATATTCATGAAACTATGAAGGTGAGTTAATGGATGTTCTATCGCTCCCTTCCTCAGCCGGACAGGGGAGAGAGATTGTAACAAAAGACTTGTGGGTTGAGATAAGAATGGGCTTTCTGTCGCATCACAGTCTCCTTTGGACATCCCCTTGCTTTTGTGTGGGATCCTCCAAGGGCTATAGGTGGAGATCTGCTCCACCATGGACCTCCATGGGCTGCACAGGCACAGCTGCCTCACCATGGTCTGCAGTACAGGCTGCAGGGGAATCTCTGCTCCTGTGCATACAACACCTCCTTCCCTCCTTCTGCGCTGAGCTGGGTGTCTGCAGGGATGTTTGCCTCACATGTTCTCACTTCTCTTGCTATGGAGCTTTTTTTTCCTTTCTTAACTATGTTATCCCAGAGATGCTACCACTGTCACTGATGGGCTTACTCTTGATCTGAGCTGGGTCTGTCTTGGAGCCCGCTGTCATTGGCTCTATCGGACATAGGGGAATCTTCTGTCAGATTCTTACCAAATCTACCTCTGTAAGCCCCCCAGCTACCAAAACCAAACTAAAATGCATTTCTCAGACGTGCTAATGAATCTAAAATAATGCTCATGTTGATGGAATTTCTTGATATTTTAGGCCATAAAACTCCAAGTACTCTGTTAAAGAGATTAAGATATTGTTGCTTAGTTGTTAGGAGAGTTGACTGCAGTTATTTAAGATTTAATATCTCATTATTATCTTTGGAAATTTGCAAATGGTATTTACAAGGGATGTCCATGTAAATGCATAGCTATGCCTGTAGCCATATAACACAGGACACTGTTCTGGAAATTCTTTTTTGATATCAGGTGTCTGTGAGATCCTGTAAAAAATACTGTGATTATGTAGATTCACTGGATTTTGGCTTAGCCAGTACTAATCTAAGTTGAAATGTAAGCTCTCTGACTGGGGCTGCTGATCACTGAAAGAATTGATTTTGGTGGTTCATGTTTTTTATATAGAAGGACAAAATAAAGAACTACATGTAGAAGGAAACAGAATCATGTCTGAGAATGGCTTTATGCTTCAATTTGCAAATATTAAAGAAGTAAAAGAAGAAAAGTGTGTTTATCTGGCTTGTTTGCAGACAGTAAATTACCCTGATATATGAAGTGATACCAGCTCTGTTGTATCACATCGGAGAAACAACATGTTTGAAACTTTCCTGTACAGAGCTCTTTATTGATTAACACAGAATTTTGTTGATTTCAAATAGATAACTGCACATTCTGGTACTTTCATTTATAACCCTGAATCATGCAAAGGTATATGATCCTTTGCAAAGGAATTTTCAATGCTTATTTAATAGAACACTGGAGCTAACTTTAGAGAAGAAATACTCCACACAGAAAATTTCATTGTGAATCTTCTAAGTAAGATTTATACACTTCATAAAAATGTGTACACAAGGTAACATAACAGAAACTCTTTCTAATTGCTCATTGAAATCAGCATGGGCTCATAACTATCAGCTGCAGGGCTCTAGCTCTTGACTTTGTAATCTGTTTCCTACAGGTATCCATTTCTTATTGGAGGTAAGAGATGAATGTGCAGCTATTGAGTGTGAGGAGAATGGTAATGGAAATCAGTAGTGTTAATTAAATTACAAGAGTTAACATATCTATTATTTCTTACTCCTCTAAGCTTTTGAAACTGATAATGAGAATGAAGATTATTTTATGATCTCCTTGTTCTCATGGAACAATCTATATCCAATAGCCTTGCCAAGATGCTGTTGAAATTTTGACTAATTGTCTATTTGTTTTGGTCTCCTCCCTCTCTCTCAAGAGAACCATTAGTTTAAAAAAATACAGAATGAAAAACAGACAAAAACCCCAGCAACCTCCTTTCTTTTCATCTTAGTAGGAACAGACTTAGACCCTGCATCTTTGGGTAGTAATAAACATTATTCCAGTCCCCAGAAAAAAAGAGCATTAGTGAAAAACTGGGTGACTTTTTTTCCTCTCACTATTTTGCTTGCATAATATTGTATTGGTGGCTGCAAAGTTGGTCAAGTTGGGACAAAAGTTGTTTTGTGCAATAGTCTAAAAGAATTAATTGCTGAAAATTATAGTGAATGTGTTCAACTTGAAATACTAATGAGTAGGAAATTGATAGGTAAGACAGGCTCACCATTATTAGTTACAGCAAAAACCTTTTGAACCTTGTTTTGTCCTCCATTTAGCAGTACACTGATGGAAACTTTTAAGATTCCTTATGTACCTAGGGATGATGCATTGTTTAGCTACTAGGGTACTCAGTGAAACTGTGCTTGTAACTTTACATTTTTTCAATTTATTTAAGGTAAAACAGAGAAACAAAAAGAGAATATGAAGTCCTAGGTCTTACTGATTTCTCTTTACACAGCTAATTACATCTACTTGTTAGTTAGCATATGTTTCTCCATCTGCTTAGATTTAACTTTTCTTATTGAGGTTAATTATTGTTTTCTATCATGACTGGGGTTTTGATTTGTCCTTTTTTAATCAATTATCTAACAGAAGCAGCTTTTACATTTCAGAAAAACACATTTAAACATTTATAAATACACAACTGAACCTTTTGTCAGCGATCATACAGTAGGATTTAATATTGTATAAAATTATAATGGTATTTGGTAAATTTTAATTCTGATAATCTTTCCATTTGCATGCCTTAATTTGGCATGACATTTGCAACGATAAATTTCTCTCCAGATTACTAACACTGATGTTAGTAGGATATTATAGAGAGGAAAAGATTGAAAGAACAAGTGTAAAACAGCCTTTATGTACATAAACTTTTGTACCCAAACTAGTAGTCTTTACTCCTTGGAAAATTTCAGCACATTCCAAGATGACCAGCAGTTTCTGAGTCATTGTGTGACCTGTTGTTCAATGAGATAGCATATTAAAAAAACCCAAACTAACAAAAAAGCCAAAAACCAAACCAACCAAACAAGCAAAAGCAAACAAGAAAAACCAATCAAACAAGGAAAACACAGGAGGTGAAAATGTAGAGCTATATTAGCTGTATTAAATCCAAAATCGTATGCAAGTAACCTTCATGATTTTAAAAAGTCTGTCTGTTTTCTTATGGTATATATTAAAAAACAACTATGGTTGATAAACTATATAAACATAAATAGGTATTTTTAAAAAATCAAGAATGAGTAGTACATTTGCAGTTTCAAACCAAATGAAACATTTTGCAGCTATTACTTTATTTGTGCTATGAAGAAGTAAAGTCATTATGTAAAGGATTTTTTTTTTCTTTTGCTACTCATGGCAAATTTCTGTTCTTGAGAACAATCAATTTTCAAGAAACAAGCACTCATTGTCTCAGCTTTTTAAGACCAATGTGAAATGGGAATTGGTGCANGAAGTAAAGTCATTATGTAAAGGATTTTTTTTTCTTTTGCTACTCATGGCAAATTTCTGTTCTTGAGAACAATCAATTTTCAAGAAACAAGCACTCATTGTCTCAGCTTTTTAAGACCAATGTGAAATGGGAATTGGTGCAAGAAACATAAAAGCACAATGGTAATTACATTTTACCCACCCTTTCTTCATCTTTCTTAAGCGTTCCAGGGCTTTCAATTTTCAGAAAAATCTTTTTTGGCTCACCTTGAGGAACTCTTTATCCATTTTGTTCATAAATGTTATCTTTTGTGTTGTTCTCACAGCATAAATACATGCATTTCAAACACTTACTCAAAGCTCGTCTTCTGACTTACGACAGTTATCATTTTATGCCACAGTACATTTTTTTCCCTGAACAATAATCTTGCTCAACTTGTAAAATTAACTATTTGACCTTCAGCAATGTTTTGTACATTCACTTGGGAATTTAATTATTCCCAGTTTTAGAAGATATTTACTTGTAACATTCCTTGAAATGATGTTAAAGTGAATTCTAACTGGTGTGGTACACTCGTGTCTTAGGAGTTAAACTGTGAATGCTAATAAAAGGCAGATAATTGAAGCATGTGAGTGTAAGCACTCAAAGATGAACTTCTGAACTCCCTAAAAGAAGCCTACTATTTGCTAATGTAACAGGTATGGGCTGGTTGTTATTTTTGTAACAGAGGCACCAAACAGACTTAGCATATCCAAAATCCTTCAGTTAATTAAAAGACATGAGAGAGAACCATAAATTAGGAAGCTGATCACATGTGGTTTTTCACAGAATGGTTGAGAAAAATGAGAATTTAGGATGCCAAACAGAAGGGCTTGTGATGAAAAAGAGGGTTCACAAAAAGAAGAAATGGCCTTTGAAAAAGTGGCCTCAGAAAGGTGGTGGTGAATACCTTTATTTTGCTCTAACGGGAGGAAACATCCCAGAAGTGATGAAGGATCCTAGCAATCACAGATATCATGGAGGTGAAAACTGAGAGGCTCCCAGGGGGCACTCTGGCTAGTGATACCCAAGACTGAGCAAAGGTATGGAATGAACTGGTGTAGCTCACTATACCAGTTCATTCCCAGCACAGCAATGACCCCCACCAGCAAAAACAAGCTGAGTCCTACTGAAGGCAATGATGTGGGGTAGTGAGAAAGTGCCTGAGGTAATCAGTTAGCTCTAATCTCATTTGTTTTAAAATAGATCATGGCATCCAGATCCACAAGCTGGTGCTTACTCTTGTCTCTCTTGAGACAAGAGTGCAGGAGAGAAGAGACTGTGAAAATGTACTATATCCAAAAGTAATGAGGAAACAGTCCAGACTTTCAATGTGGAATCTCTATTAGATTTTCACCCTTGCAGGCAGATGACCATTTAAAGCTCCCTGCTTTATGGAAAGGCTGTTATTTTCTATGGAGTTACTATTTTTTATGGATTTTATGTCTTCAGTAATCTGGAGGAATCAAGAAATTTCAATTTAGTGAGTGAGGGGTCTCCTTTAGTTTTAGGGTGCTGTATTTCAGCCTTGATGCTGAGTTCCCGCAGCATTCAAATAATGTTTGACATATTAATTTGCTGTTGTTGACAAACAAGAACTAGAGCAATGTTTTTAAAGATTCATTACTTTTCCCAATGTCTGTGGATCTGATATATTTATTTTTGGCTCAGTACCCTGATAACAGTGAGGAAACAAAGAATCTACCTATATTCTAAGTAAGGTAGTCAGTAAAATTTTGGGAAAAACTCCACAACCCTACATATGAAAAATTGCTTTAGATAGTCCCTACTTTTGCCCGCATAAAATCATAGAATCATTGAATGGTTTGGGAAGGTACCTAGAAAGATCATCTAGTCCACTCCACTCCACCCCCTTCCATGGGCAGGGACATCTTCCACTAGATCAGAAGCCCCATCCAACCTGATCCTGAACACTTCCAATGATGGAGCATCCATAACCTATCCTGGTAGTGGCAACCTGTGCCATTGTCTCGCCACCTGTCCTGGTTTCATCTGGGACAGAATTAATTTTCTCCCTACTAGCTGGTATAGCGTTGTGTTTTGGATTTAGTATGAGAATAATATTAATAGTACACAGATATTTTAGTTGTTGTTAAGTAGCACTCACTCTGACTCAAAGACTTTTCCAGTTTCCCATGCTCTGCCAGTGAGGAGCTGCACAACAAGCCAGGAGCGAGCATGGCTGGATAAGCAGACCTGAACTAGCTAAAGGGATATTCCATACTTTAGAATGTCATGTTGAGTATACAAACTGGGGGTAGTTGGTTGGAAGCCACCCATAATTCCTCATAAAGCATTTCTTCCTTATAGCCATTGCAAACTTATCCTCTTTCAGTTTAAAACCATTGCTCATTGTCCTGTTATTACAGGCCCTGGCAAAAAGTCCTTCCCCATCTTTCTTATGAGCCACCTATGTACATTGAAAGGCTACAATACAGTCTTCCTGGAGCCTTCTCTTCTCCAGGCTGAATAATCCCTACTCTCTAAGTCTTTCTTCACAGGAAAGGTGTCTCAGCTCTCTGGTCATTTCCATGGCCCTTCACTAGACCCTCTTCAAGAGGTCCATGGATTTCTTGTGCTGGAAGCCCCAGAGCTGAATGCAGTACTGCAAGTGACATCTCACAAGAGCAGAGTAGAGGGGGAGAATCACTTCCGTTTACCTGCTGGTCACATGTCTTTTTATGCATCCCAGAATATGATTGGCTTTCTGGGCTTTGAGTGCACATTGCTGGCTTATACTAAAATTCTTCATCTGCCAATATCAGGTCCTTCTCCACAGGGCTGCTCTCAATCCTCAGTCTTTACTTGCATTGTTGACTTCCCCAGCATATGTGCAGGACCTTGCACTTGACCTTGCGGGGGCTTGTATATGGTCAGTTTCCTCAGAGGGTCTTGAACCTGATCTCCTATAATGTGTGTGACTTCATTCCCCCAGTCTCCGCTTTGAGATTCAGGAACTTCAGACAGTGAAAACTGAGGCAAAAAATGTTGCTGAGTACTTTAAACTTCTCCTTGTCAGCTGTCACAAGATCTGATCTCATCAAGGGTGAGGTACAATTTCTTTTGTTTTCTGACTAACATACCCGTAGAAGCCCTTCATATTATGCTTCAAAATCTTTGACAAATTTAGCTCCAGCTGTGGTTTAGTATTCCTGATCCCATCCCCACACTCCCAGTCAGTATTTCTATATTCTTCCTAGGATGTGTGTCCCTGCTTTCACTGCCTACTCATTTCCCTTGTGTTTCAGTTTGATCAGGATGTCCTTACTCAGCCAAATACTCAATATTTGCTTTTGAAAGTGAATCTCTTACCTTTCCTACACATCGTGCATTGGTCTGCACCAGAAGTTTAACATCAGAACACAAGGTTTATTCCTCCTGCATGAAAATACAACAGAAGTCGAGTGGCAAGAGTGCACTCAACAGACTCTGCCTGCTGATGTGTATTCAACCTGTGGAAAAGATGTCATTCAATCTGAAGTAAGCCTCCCAAAACATTCACAGAGTCAAGGTCAAGTTCTTTCCACCAGTTCCTTCACTCTTCAACTTCTGTCCCTGAGCACCAGTGTTGTAATGTGGGCAAACACTACAAAGCACCTTAGCGGTGAATTTGCCTCATATTGGCTTTGTTTGCTCCTCTCCCTTCAAAAGTTCACAATATTTTTTTTTGGTTGTATAGTGTATTGATATAGAAAATGATTTCTGACTGCAATAACACAAAATTCACAGAAAAACCCCAACAGTGTAGTATTACTGCTATTTATTTTCTCTTCTTCAGAAACTAGAGAAGCCCCTTTATAAGGCAATGTGCCCAATATATATGGGACCTGAGTATGAATTTTACTCATATTTTGGATATTGCCAAAACCAGATCATAAAAACACCAGGTGGATAAAATACAGCCCGGGGGAAAAAAAAAAAAAAAAGAAAAAAAAAAAAACAAAAGAAATCACCAATTAAAAAAAGA
>NDXB01018951.1:32790-50291 GCA_002631895.1 Agapornis roseicollis
GGGAAAAAAAAAAAAAAAAAGATATTACAAAATATCATTGTAATCTGCATTTTACAGTGGGGACACCGAGGCACAGGGAGGATAAGCATAGTAACCACAAAGACAGGATCATTCACACACACACACACACACACACAAAGAGATTTATGATATTTTATATGTACCTTAGCAGGAGGGTCATAGAAAACATGATAATAGAAAAGAAGAAAGATGGTTCTTTTTTCATTATATGTTTCTGTTGGGTTTATGAGCTCTTTTAAATTCTTAGATTTGTTTATGTCCTTGCACCATCAGAGTAAGAGTGACAGAACTGTGTCATCACAATAAGTAGACAAAAGCAAGTGGTTAAACTTGTGTATTAAATACCATTTCTTTAGTTCCAATCTGATAGTGGTATGAGCTTTGTGCTTGGTCTCATGAATAATAGTTGCAGGAAAAAACTTACACCAACAAATGTGCCTACAAAACCTGAATGAAATGTGCATAAAAGTCAGAATGACTGACCAAGGTAAAATGAGAAACTCACTATTAGGACTCCTTAGTTTGTAAGGATATGAAGAGCTAAATTTGACAGGTTAAATACTTGAAGAGCTAAAATTTATAGAATATATACTTTAGGAAAAATCTGCTAAGAAATAGATCAATTTTTGTTTTTAGTTTCTTGGTTTTAAGTATACAAAAGGAAGAATAAGGAATTTGTAAGAAGCAATATGTTTTAAAGTGAAGCTTTTTCCGGAAATTCTCAATCAATTTAAATATTTCCATTGAGAACACTGGTTACAGAGAAGAAATGCTCCTTAAACAAGGGAAGTTCAGGTTAGAAATAAGAAACAAGTTCTTTACTGTGGGAGTAGTGAGGCACTGGAATGGGTTGCCCAAAGCAGTGGTAAATGCTCCATCCCTGGCAGCATTCAAAGGCCGGGCTGGATGGAGTCTTGGGTGACATGGTCTAAAGTGAGGTGTCCCTGCCCACAGCAAGGGGTCTAGAACTAGATGATATCAGGGTCCTTTCCAACCCTAACTGTTCTATGATTCTGTGATTCTAGAAATAAGAGAAAGAGAAAGCTAGAACAAACCATATAGGTCTGTCCCAAAGATCTATTTTGGCCAGGAGATGTATTTTCAACCTTCCAGTGATTATATTTTAATACAATACCTATACAAATTAAAGTATGGAAAACTGAAAGGCATTTATTTCTCTCTGTTACTTCTTCTAGCAGCCCTCTGGTTAGGGCGCTTGTCCAGTGTGGGGAAGTGCAGCATGAAGGTCAGAACTTGAGTCTTTCCTGTCTCAAATGAAAAGTTCATCAGTTTTGAGCTGTGCAGATGTTGCAGGTTTAGATGGTGGAAAAAGAAAGAAAATCTCTGGTTCTGTGTAGGGCAAGAGTTTCATAGCATTTGAGAGTTGGAAACTGTCATATAGAATTGTAAGGAATAGTGATGAAAGCATTTTAATGACTGTATCTGGCTCATAAAAGTTTCACTTGCAGTAATTACATTTTATAGTTTTATATGGTACTTTATGCACCTTTTTTCCACTAAGTGAAAAGCCAACTCTTCCTCAAAAACAAATAAGTAAAACCAAATGCAAAACCAGCCAAAATCAAAAAATCAACCAAAATGCAAAACCAAATCACACCAAACCTAAATGTTTAAGAACCCTGGGGAAAGAATTGACTGAGTTTTCCCATGTACACCAAAGTCAGATCTAAATGTCTGCTGGCATTTTAATTATTCTTTGAGTAGCTGACTGAAAGATACGGGATCATAAAACGCTAGAAAAGCCAGAGTATTAGAAATTTTTTTTTTGCTTTCAGTAATTTTAAAATCTGTTTATCTCTTCCTCGCACTTTTCTACCTACTCAAAGTTAGAGTTTGTGAACTGTGGTTTAGCCCCAAATTCTGGGATGAATTAACTAAAGCAGTCCAGCTACTGAAACTGGCAAGGGCATATTTGAGAAAAGCAAACAGGAAAAAAATGAGCATCAGATCTGCATCAGTCTTGACAGCGTACTACAACTCTGATAGGCAGCTTGTGCAGAGGGGAAAGTACAAAGACAGTTACAAATGGCAAGGTGCACATTTATGAATACCAATAAAATTCCCCCTCTGCTCTACCATCTCTTTAAGGTGCTGTTCTTCAAATAACCATTTTAGAAGTAGCTTTATAATTGCTTTCACTTTAAATACCTGAATTAAATATACATATATAAAGTAAGGAACATTTGTCTTGTACCTTTTTTCAGAAGCATGGCACTTTTTAAAGTAGCATTCCTGATTTATAAGCAATATGACTGATTTTAAGTCATATCTGTGATTTATAATTCAGGACCTCATATACTCTGGGTATTAAGATCTATTTTATAAAACCCAGTTTATTTGTTAAAAAAGACTGATTTGCTAGGCTGGTTTATTAATCATGGCTTGGCAATTTAAACCAAAGTCTTGGTTTAAAGTCTTATATTTATAAATTAGATGCTGAAATCAAATTCCAATTTATACATAATGGGATTGGTTCTAGAGATGTGCAAATAGTAATATATCCAGTCCTACTACTACCTGAAGATAATGATCCTGCTTTCACAATTAATTTGGTTATTCACATTGATGCGAAAACCCTATCGTTAATCAGATGGGTACTATTTGGAAAGCACTCCATATCAAGGAGCCAGGCAGAAAGAAATACTGACTTTCAGGAAGGAAAATAATAGCCTAATCTGAAATATTGTAATATTGAGATTTTGAACTCTGCTTTTCCAGAGTTTTCAAGTTCCTGAATCCACACCCCAATGGGACTGTTATTGCCACTTCAACAAGAAGATGGCTTTCATTTGCTGTCATTTATCCCTTTCATTAGTTCTGAAAGAAAATACAGAAGTGATATTAAATTCCCCCCTTCCTAGCTTCCACTCCTAATGATGTTTTGGGTTGTTTTTTTTTTGCAAAAGTTTATATGTTTATATTTATTTTATGCCCCAAAACGCCAGCCCTCTGGAAGGAAAGACATACTAGCTACTTGAAAAGTGCAAACAGCAATGATGAAGGTGATGTATATTTGAACATCTTACTTTTTAGTCAAAGACATCTAGTCGAAGAAAATTAATACAATTCTAGAAATACTTTTCTTCCTTATTATGCATAGCCATGTCTTGAAGTGTCAGGTTTAGATAAGCTGAAAGCAATATGGCTGAAAGGTACATATTCTAATCAACTTTCTGAATAATCTTTGACTCCAGACATAGCAATATATGTAATCAATATATGAAACCTACCATACCAATTTGTGGAACACATTGGAAGCTGGTCTTTTAATTCTTTAGCAGTGTCTCACTATGTTAACCTTGACCTGACACTTCCTATTAAATTCCCTCGTTCTGAAGGCATGTTGTCTTCAAGTAAAAAAAAGAATAAAAATCCATTCTTGAGTTTGAGAGAGAAAGCCTTGAGATGTTCCTGTGAGCTTGTTCTATACATCCTGCATACATAGTTTCTTCCTGAATTTACGGTGACACAATTCATAGAATTTTGTTGACCTACTTATATCCATGGGACTAAACAAAAATCTGCAATCACTGTGAAGGCTGTGTGTCATACATCAAAATCAGAGAAAAAAACTTAAAATACTAGATATCAGACTGCTTTTCATTTTGCTTTGTAGGCAGGCTTGATACACAGAAGGATAAGATGCCTTCTGTTGTAATGTTTCCCTCAGATACTTTGTACCTTGTGCCAAATAGAAAAATATGAGTAGGCAATGTCCTATGGACTGACTGGGGATAGTTTGACTGGCAGAGTCCTTCTTAAACCACCCTCTCAAAACACCCTTCAGTGGAGTGTGCTTTCCTTTTGTGTTCATCCAGATTCTTTCTCCTTTCTCTGCAGAAATCCCAACACATCTGTTCAACAGCCCCACCTCCAGCTGAGAGCAAGGTAGTGATGGATTGCAGAATCCTGTTCCACATTCTGTTAATCTTGGCATTGCTTTCCTCTTCACATTCAAAGTACACTAACTGCAGGTTGCATTTGTTCCACCATTTTGTCCTTTTGTAGCATACAACAAAATTAGACTACTTTGGTTTGACTTGAACTGGCAGTAAGAAAGACCCCTAAATCACTCTTTTTGCAGATGCACTGTTGAAGTGCACTGCAGCATACAGTAGAACGCAATACAGGGGCAAGGCACAGGGGTCAACAGGCCATCTTTAGAAGTTCAGAATTTGGGTGGCAAGTACACGCTTGAGACTTAGGGTAAAATTTAGTCAGACTTGTTTTGTGAAACATGTCATGTACATTTTCAGGAACATTTGCCTCTGACACCTGCAAAATGAAAATGAAACTGCTTTTGAAAGAGGCATATGGAATTGAATTGGCACAGCACATAGTTTAAGTTATTCTGTTTCTACAGGGAGTAAATAAAAAGTTGTTTTAGAATTGGCTCAAATGTCAGGTTTCTCCATAACGCAGCTCTAAACTCCAGTGTGAAACGATCTCTCACTCTTCTTCAGCTTTTAAAAATCTCATAATTGCTCATTTTCTCAAATAAATTATTCTTTAGTTAGCAATTTCTTGGAGCTAGTGATATTTGGAGATGTGGTGATGACCTCCTAAGTCACCTCTAATGTTCTACCTCTAAGTGAAGAGGTAGAACATTTTGACTGACTGGTGCATAACTGAATCTATTAGCAGACCGACAACCCTCTCACAGTAGTAAGATTTATATTGGCATTCTGAAAATAGAGAAAGGAGGTAAAGAAAGGAAGAATGAATGAGATTGAAGACTGAATTAATGAAAGAAAAAGGAGAATAGCAAAAAAGAACATAATATGATCCTTTCTTTGTTTACATAAGTGGGGAATTATTCCTTGGCTACATCAAGGAATGTTAGGTAGAAGGGGTAAATGCTATTTTGTAATGCAGGTGGTAGACAAGGAAGACCTATTAAAAGAAGAAAATTACCCTACCTGTCCTCTAAAAGTTAGGCAATATTACAGTTTATAAGTTAAATTGTGGTTTGACCATATATATATCTGCAGGTGTACCAGTCACTAAGCTTTAGTAGTTAATTACTGGAATTAGTTCAAGTATAGTAGTTATGAGAAAGCATAAAATATGTTTCTCCAGTCAAAACAAGGTCCACAGAGCCTGCTAAGGTGTTCATTAAGGAAGGCATCCTCTCTATTCTTTTGGGCTGTAAGAGAATAGGGTCAAAAGAAGAGGATGGTGCAGAGGGATCTGTTGCCAAGAGGAAAACCTCTGAGTTTCTAACAGAGGTAGCTCTTCTGTTGTCTGAATATACTCACACAGTCCCTTTTCCCTATGTGTTGACATACTAGGAGGTCACTCTTGGAAAGACATCATGTTCCAGATATTCTCAAAAAAAATAATACTGAAGAGAGCATGTGGTACAGATATTTCCTCTTTTGCTTCTGAAACCCTAACTTCATCACTGGTTTAATTTAAAGGAGAAATGATTCTGAGCTACTAGTTTCCATATCATATATAATATATGCATATGTATGTACATATAGATACAAACTTCCTAACATTTCAATATGAGAAGCAGAGAGACGCTTTATTGGATTTACCAATAAGGAAAAAGACAAGATAAAATAAATAATAAAACAAACACAGAAGAGACAAACAATGAGCATGATGTAAATATTGGCAACATTAAGAAGTTAAATGCCAGAGAAGAAAAATATAAGGAAACAAAAATGAAGAGAAGTTCTGGTGGAAGAACATATTAACAGAGTGCATGAGTGCATAAGGTAAATATTGGGGGGAGGGGACAGAGAGGAAAGCAAAATAGCAAAGAAAGTAGTGACAGGATAGGAAAATAATAAAGTATAAGTACACCAACTTGTTATAATAAAACAAATCACTAAAGCAAGAGAAATATTACTCTAATAGAAAACAAAAACTATGACAGCTGCTGGGAATGAGAGACTTGAAATAAGACATGCATACTGCAAATGTGGTCAGAAGACTATTACATGAGGTTTAATGAAGGCAGAGTGAAAACAAAAGCAGAGGCATATTTTGAATTAGACAAGTGAAGCTGTGAGAGGTTTGACTGATAGGCATTTGATTGTACAAGTGAGAGAATATCCAAAATTTAGACCAAAAGAAATGTTTTGAGAGCAGCTTGAGTTTTTCCCAAGTTAGCTCAGTGTTTTTCAAACTGTGATACAGTGTGAACATAACAAAAAAGGATTTGCTTATTTGCAAGATTAGGAAGGAAATAAAAGGAAGCATGTGTGATCTGAAGTGTTTCACTGAAATACTGTTCTTTCCGCTGAGTATGACTTCCACTCAGGACTCATAAATACTTATCCTGCTGTTGCAATGGGTTATTTATTTTATGTTAGTGTCCAAAGGGAACCTTAAGGTCAGGACTTTTATTGCTCCAGAGGCAATTTACAGGCTTCTGAAAGTGTGGGTGGTTAGAGAGGTCCCAAATGCCCAGAAGATTGGCTGGGCATTCACGCCAACTGTAGAAGAGCTTAATAAACCAGGAAAAGTGTATAACCAGAGTAATAATACATATTATGCAAGATAGCAGTTGTACAGTTTAATGGTGTCAAGATTCCTAAAAACCATGCTCTGTCTTCATCTATTTTAGGGGGCTTTTAAATGCCCTGATGTTTCTAGGAACCTAGCAAAAGAAAATGGCCACAGATGATCATTTGCATACAATCCAAAGCCCTGGAGCTCAACCAGCTGGGTCTGATCCTTTCCAGTGGGAGAAAAAAACAAGACCTGAGGTCAAGTAGCTTGCCCAAAACATACATAGTCTTCCTCCCAGCAAAGATTAATCTTTGCCCAAACCTTCAAGTAGAAAGTCAGTTTTGAAGTGACAAAAGAGAAGGAGATAATCCCTTAAAGTATCAGAGGTAGCAGGAATGGCTTTCACAATTGGACGCTAAGGAAAAGATCAAAGCATGACTTAATGCTTCCTCCCTTTTCTCCCCTCTGAGCTAACAAATACAGCTGTACAGCAAGCTGTCTGCCAATTATGCTTGCAACCAATAAAATTGTCTGGTTCACTAACTTTTGTGTCTTATTTGTCTTAATCCAATAGATAATGAATTTAAAGTTGTTCTATGCTGTCAGCACATAACAGTGTGGAATATAATGCTGAATAAATGCTGGGGACGAGAACTAGCTCCGAGGAAAACTCCTAAGAGATCTCAAAGCCGCTTTGGTTTTGTCCAGGGATATTTTCATGAGCTGCGTTCTTCCCAGATTCAATCTGTTTCTTGTTTAGAAGATCTTAAAAAAAAAAAAAACAAAACCAAACCCAAAGCTGTTTGCTTCTGTCAATATATGTTGCTTCATGTTGGGGAGGGACTCTTCATTGGGGACTGTAGTGAAAGGACAAGGGGTAATGGGTTCAAACTTAAACAGAAGAGGTTTAGATTGGACATAAAGAGGAAGTTCTTTACTGTTAGGGTGGTGAGGCACTGGAATGGGTTGCCCAAGGAAGTTGTGAATGTTCCATCCCTGGTGGTGTTCAAGGCCAGGTTGGCTGAAGCCTTAGGTGACACGGTTTAGTGTGAGGTGTCCCTGCTTATGGCAGGGGAGTTGGAACTAGATGATCTTAAGGTCCTTTGCAACCCTAACTAATCTATAATTCTATGATTCTATGTCGTTGCTGCTCAGACAGCTGAGGCGCAGCCTGCAGGCCAAAAGCTGCAGAAGCTGTGCTTCATTGTTCTGGCACTCATCACACTCAGGAAAAGCAGATCTAAGCCATCTTTGACCCAGGGTGGGTCAGGAACTACACAAGGTGAGCAATAAACATAGTATTACTCGTTTTCTTTACATGTGTGTGTCATTATCTGCAAATTGCCCCCAGTCATGTTTTGTGTCAAAGTGCTATTAAGCTAAAACAAAATTTGCCTTCCTCCTTTTAGTGGAATATTTCAAAAGCCTATCAGTCAAAGAACTTGCCTAAAATGTAAAATTTTGTATGTTCAAGGATATTCTTTCTCTGTTTTGTAGAAAGGTCTTAACTTTGAGTCTCATCTGAGTCTTCATTTTCTATCCACCTTCCTGTGAGATGTGTAGCCCCCACAAGTACTCAGAAGGACCAGTCTTTGGTACTGTCTCTCCTGTAGCCTAGGTAAGCTCACCTGCAATCACAAGTCCACCTATCATCTCTGTATTTGTATCTCAGTATATATGTATTTGCTCAAGTCCTGTGTGTCTTATTGGAGTCACCTTACTGAATTTTAGGTACCTGAAAAGTAAAAGTGCATATCTTAATACATAACTTCAGACTTCTTTAATAACCACTGAAGACAAATAGACATTTCTAGGATTTAATGTGTCTCTCTTTTGACATCCAGTTACTCTGTGGATCTATACTGACTAGTTCAGATTTTGACAGGTGTATGGTTTTGTGTTTTCTATTCCTTTCATCCAAACTAAAAACAACTCCACTTGCCTCTTCTATATATCATAAGCCAGCTCCCAGTGCGACACATTTTTCCATTATGACAAAATAAGGTTGCAGTCAAACCCATTACTCAATACCTTAGTTAAATTATCTCACTTTTTGGATATATACACGCAGGCAAGCTCTAGGTCTTAGCAATCAGACCTAGAGATGGTTTGGGAAGACTGTATATATATGTTCTTCATTGCTAATGAGATGTCAAGTAGTCAAGTAAATTATTCCTAGTCATAATTTGACTTTTGCTGTGGATTTTGTATACAAAGGGAAATGTCTTTTGATATAAAACAATGTAATTGAAAACCCAGTTGGGCTAGTACTCCGGCAAGATAATATATTTTTAATGTTTTAGGGAAAAAAATAAAACCTGAAAAGAAAGAAAAATAGAAATGTGGAATAAGGAACATTTAGCTGTGCAACAGCACACAAATTGAATAAAGACCATAAGAACTAAATGAGAATCACTGTCAAGATTTTTCTATATCCATCTTTAATATTATAAGTAATTGAAGTTTTAATCCAAAAAGTACTGACTGTATTTGTTGTTGTGATATCTAGGTGACTTATACTTCCTGTGGACTTCCTTATTTAAATTGTTTATGTGTAGTATATACAATAGAAATAAAATCATGTTTTGAATAATTCAGCTATCACACATGTTGTTCTTGTTCCCATGGGAATGAACACTGACAGAATATTAAGTTAAAATATCAGGATTACCCTTCCTTCCTTTTCCCTTCCCTTCCTTTCCCTTTTTTATCTCTCCACCCAGCATGTCTCTCAGCCTGTCTTTCAGACATCTGTTACTGGATGACGTCTTGCCAGCAAGCTAGGCTTAACACATACAGTAACACTCAGCTGTTTACTTTTACTTTCAAGCCATTCTTCATCCCCATTTCCCACCAATGTTGACAACTCTATCCCCTTACATGTCACTCAGTCTCATAATCTGGGATTCATCTTCAGCTTGTTCCTCTTCCATAGCTCATAGATTGTAACCCTTTCTTAATCCATCCACTTTTCCCATATAAAATTTCTGGTGCCTAGCCTTTTCTTATTTGCTGACTCCTTGAACACTGAAACTTGTTTTAACTACTGCAGCATCTTCTGTTCTGACACACCCAGCATCCTCACAGCTGTTCTCCAGTCTGTAAGAAGTATAGTTGCTGTGATTGTCTTCCTTACTCATTACTCTGTCCACTGTCACCTTTCCAATCTGTTAATCATTATGGAGTCTCCCTGTGTTTCACAGCAATAATTCACACTTCTGAACATCCTTCACAATTCTGACCTTTTCTGGTTCTCCTTTCCTTTATCTTCCACCCATCTGTAATTCTGGTCTTGTAAAAGCACTTAAGTCTTCAGATACTCGCCTCCTCCTGCTGATGCTGCCTTAAGGCAATATATCTTTCCCAGATTTGGCTACAGACCTTCCATACTACTTGTTTCACACCCCTTTTCAATTACTTCTTTTTGTTCTGAAGTACATAATATGCCAATGGAAAAATGGCAGTATTTCAGGATACTTGGTGTTGAAGTAAATCAGTACTAGGATAATCATAGACCACTAAGATGTGACCAGGTTTTACTATTGATAGTTATTATTAATATTAAAACTATTTGTCCTTTGTTGCTTTAAAAAATCCAGTGAGAAGGGTAAAAAGACCTGCACGATGGCAGCAGCAGACAAACACAGAAGTGAGAACTGTGACAGAAAACAGCTCTGCAGACACCAAGGTCAGTGAAGAAGGAGAGGAGGAGGTGCTCCAGAGGCTGGAGCAGAGATTCTCCTTCAGGCAGGACCTGTGGCCCCATGGAGAGAGGAGCCCACACTGGAGCAGTCTGTTCCTGAAGGACTACACCCATGAAAGGGACCCAGACTGGAACAGTTTCTGAAGAACTGCATACCCTGGAAGGACTCACACTGGAGAAGTTTATGGAGGACTGTCTCCATGGGAGGGACCCCATGCTGGAGCAGGGGAAGAGTGTGAGGACTTCTCCCTCTGAGGAGGAAGGAGCAGCAGAGACTGACCACAGCATGCTGAACTGACTGCAATCCCCATTGTCTGTCCCTCTGTGCCACTAGCAGGGAGGAGGGAGACAATATCAGGAGTGAAGTTCAGCTTGGGAAAAAGAAAGGTGTGGACAGGCTGTCTGACAACGGACATTTTTGTGAGCAATCCAGAGACCTTGGTGTAAGGCAGCCTGCCTGAGAACAGAAACAGAGTCGAGATAAACTGAAGGGTATGGATTAGGGAGTGAAAGAAACACCAGCTGTAAGAACTCAGAGGTAAGCGGAGGAGAGGGGAAGTTCTTGGAAGTTCTGGGGGTCGAGTTCCCAGGAGAGTGTTAACCAATCCTAGCCTTGTTAACGGTTAAGGTGCCCAATCAACAATTGCCAAATCCATGTAGCTGTGCTAAGAATCTCTATATAAGGTTGACACTTTGTCTAATAAAATGGCATTCGCTTGATCACATTGATCGTCTCAGCGTTGTCCGTGACTCCCGCATCAACAAAAAGGGGTGGGAAGAAGGTGTTTTAAGTTTTAGGATTTTTTACTTTTTCTGTTATATTTTTACACATGCTATATTTTCAGTGCCTGGACACTTGAAAGTACACAACATCCATTACTTAACTAACATTAGCTCTCTGGTGGTGGTAATGAGTATATTAATGTAAAGCAGACTTGACCTACAATCAATCAATCAGATTGGCAAATCACATTTAAATAATGATTATATGAATATAAACTCTGAAATATTCACAAAAAAGTAAACAGTGAGGAATGTTATTAATATTTAGAAAAGCAACATTTATTTGTACTGCTTCTTTGCTTTCATAGCTATGGAAATTGTTTCAATGATTTCCTGAGAGTGCTTGAAAAGGCTGGGCATAAATAAACTCCAGAAATGGCACAGAATGTAATATTTGCTGCTGTAAGAAAACTATTTGTAGTGGTTAATAGCCAGTCCCAAACCATGAAAACAAATCCCTGCAGATACTGGAGAAAATTCTATCTTTGCTATATTCAGATCATGCTGTAAATTAGGCATTCTTCCTATAAACTTATGCCATCAGATACAAGGAAAAAAAGCATTGAAATAATGTTAGATGAGTAACAAGCTATGAAATCACCTGGACAAATACAAAAAGCTGTCAATATACTCCAGTCAAGGAAAGAGAAAACTAAAAGAATCAGTGGTTATATGTTAGTACATTTCAGCTGGAAAACAGAAAAGGTTTTGCCATTTAAATAGTAGCATTTTGGAACAGAATGGGTGAGAAATCTTAACCTGAAGATTGGGGTTGTGAAGTTTATGAAAGTTATTGTGTGATACACAGTACCTTCAGGAGACAGGAAAGGAATCTAATATTGAAAGAGCTTGGTTCTACTCCTATATTACTGTATTCCTAAATCAGATACTAAACCTAAAAACAGTCCCCTATTGGTACAGGAGACTGCCTGATTTTCATGAGAGCTGCCTGCGATAGAGGAATTTTCAGAAATCTTGTGATATGCAGATAGACTCCACAACTCATTAAAGTTGTAAAGTACGTATGCTTTATTCAGGGCTGAGAAGCATGGGGGATCGCTCCTCCAAAAGCATGTGCATCTCAGCGTTGTTCTCCTTCGTATTTATCCTCTAAACTATTACATCTTCATGAGGTTGCACAACATGCCTATACATATTCATGACCTATCCCCGCTTCATATTATATTGAGGTAAAAGGTCCTTGCTTGCATAGGGTCTCCTGGTGGTCGTGGGCGAGGGTCTCCTTGACTCGTTGTTGAGCATGTTCCCTGATGATTTAGTCACTGCCCAATCTGTAAAGCTGATTTCAGCCAGTTTAGGGGTTCAGAGAATAGGAGTTACTGTTCCTTCATCTTATTAATAGCCTTGGTTCTCCCACCGTGTTCTGGCAAGCATGATAAGTGTTGAGTAAGCAGTAACATTATTAAGCAAGCGGCTTAACCCTAACCCCCCTGTACATCGGTTAACCCATCGCATCACTTGAAATTTGGAAAAAACCCTTGAAATTTGGAAGAAAAAGTCTTAAAGCTTATTGAAGAAAACACTGCACAGGTCATAACTGTTCTTTTGATTGCCATGTCTACTTCTCACTGTTTAGTTTGCCAGCTTTTTGATAGTAAGCTTATTACTATGCTGCTAGAACTTGTGGAGTGATCTTCCTAATACTATATCAGTATGGAATGTAATTTAGTCATGGATGAAGTTTCATGTCCAGTACTGTTTTTTCAAAGTATCTTTTTGTAGCTCACTTGAGTTTGCAGATCCTAAGCATTATACAACAGTGTAAATATGAGACATCCTTAGACAGCTGAAAAATGGCAACAGAAAAATCAAACGGCTCTTAATCACTTTCCAGTGTTCTTTGATTTCAGAAATAAGCTCAATAAAAGGCTTGCAGTACAAATAGAAACTCCAGACTGTTGAACTGCCTTTATCTCTCTTGCTCTTCTCCACTAACTCCACTGGTAAAGGTCCTGGGTTGCTTGTTCCTAAAATCAGTCATAGAATGATATAATGGTTTGGGCTGAAGAGAGCCTCAAGGTCATTCAGTTCCAAACCCCTTGCCGTGGACAGGGGTACATTCCACTAGGCCAGGTTGCTTAAAGTCTCATCCAACCTGGCCTTGAGCACTTCCAGAACTTGGGACATCTACAACTTCTCAAGGCAATTTCTTCCAATGTTTCACTCCCCTTATAGTAAAGAATTTATTCCTAATATCTACTCTTTTTCAGTTTATAACCGTTATCTTTTGTTCTATCACTAGGACAAAGTAAAAAGTCTCTCTCCAGCTTTCTTTCAGGACCACTTTAGGTACTGGAAGCTGCTTCAAGGTCTTCCCAGAGCCTTCTGTTCTCCAGGCTGAACAAGCCCAACTGTTCCATCCTGTTTTCAATAGTAGAGGTACTCCAGCCTTCTGATCATCTTCATGGCCCTCCTCTGGACTCATCTGAGCAGGTTCACATCCTTATGTATCTGATCTTCTACTATATTCAACCCTTACAAAGTCTTTTTGTCATACGTCCAAAGTTTGGATCTCAATAAGGAACTAGCTGTTAACAGGACACCTAATGTCACCATTATCAAAAACATTCTTAGCAGTAACATCATCACATTTAATAATTATGTTCTATTTAAAATACATTGGTAAGAGGGCTAATAATTTTAGCTACAGGAACATAAATACATGGCACCTTTTGCAAAAAAGCATAGTATTATCTTTTAAATGATCCAGCCCTGACAGAGACTTATACAGGGATTATAGTAATCACAGTTTGTCACAGAGTTTTAGTGTCCTTATGAGTGACTGCAAGAAAATATACTTATCTTTCATTTGTTAGAAGAGATATCACACACACACACACAAAAAACCAACCAACCAACCACAACAACAACAAAAACCCACCCCAAAAAACCCCAAACCAGTCATTAGTAATTGTAAAGAGATTTGACATTCAGGAAGTGAAATCATCAAGTGTTTTAAAAAAAATATATGTATTTGGACATGGGTGCAAACAGTGGAACCTTAAATTCTGCCAAGTGGTTTTAATCTCCATTTAAACATGCAGTTTTCACACTGTATTATTTCTAACCAGTGCTGTTTTATGTTCTTGTCCAACTGACTTAGGAGGACAGCAGGGCAATGTCACTTCAGAACCTTTCAGTGGTTTGGTCTGATAGAAAACAATTGTAAGTGACACTATGTCAGGTGAAGACAGAAGCCAAAGGGAATGGTGTTCCTCCTGTCTTTAAAGGGATGTTGTACTCTGAATCAGATTAATACCATGACTTCAGTATAATGGCAATTGATATTTGGAAGAGTAAGGAAGATGGGAAAGGTACAGCAGTTAGAACCCTCAGAAGCCAGATCAGTATTCACACCTGCGTATCTCATCTTTGCAAATTAGTAATTTACAAATATAGGTCAGACTTGTAAAAGACAGAGCTTTCTCTTCTTTCTGGGTCAATCTGGTAGAAAGAACAGCTTATGTATAATGCTATTCTATTTGATAATCCATGTATTATTTATCAATAGTAAATTAGGAATTTTAAACTCAGCTACATTTACAACTCTTCACTACAAGTCACACTCAGCATACGTATCTCAAGAAAATGATGTGTATAAAAACAGTTTTAATAATGTTGCTGAAGGAGTAAGGACAGGGTGTAACAACAGAAATGAATTAAAAATGCTTGTGCATTATTAATACAGAATATATAAGGTCTATCAAGGAAGGAACTGCAATAGTTTAATAAGATACTATTCTATGGATATTGATGTGTCAGTAATTCTCAAGAGATTGGTATATTCATTCATACCTCATTAAAGATTTACTGATGTTTAATTCCAAGCAAACTCAAATATGAGACACATCTGGAAAAAGAGGCAACCTTTTAATAATATCGCTTCATTTGTTTATTTTTAATATAATATATCCAGTAATATTTTTATAGTAAAGTGTTCGTCACTCAATGTGAAATGTTGTTCATAGTTCATTAATGATTTATTGCTGTTTCATCCCAGAGGAACTGTTGCATGATATGTGTTATAGAATTCTAAAGAGTGCGGAGTAACAACAAAGAATAACCCTGTTCATTAATATGCTATTGTGTGATTTTAAAGTATGACACTAACTTTGGGACATGGTATTTATTCACTGAAAATGGGATAAATGTTTTTCATATTTTATTAAATTTTCTGGGAAGTTTCATTGCTGAGCATTGTTGAGCATGGAACTACTGACTAAGGATCAACTATGCCCATTTATTTTGGATAGAGCACCAAGCAATAGAGTGGTGAATGCCACACAAGAAAATTTGGTTTGCTTGTAGTACTGTAACCTAACTGCATGGATGACATTCAAAGGAAAATTGGCAGAATGCAGGAGTAAAAAGGGTAAAAGCAAGAGAGATCTAAGTTAATTTAATTCCTGTTGTGAAAATTTGCACATGCTAAACTGCAGGTTGAAAGACAGTAAAATACAAGATTCTGATACCATCCACTAACGGAAATGGAGAAACCCAAAACCACAGTTTGTGTCATGGGTTTTCAGGATGCAGTAGTCTGACACAAAGCTTTTTATGGGCTCTGAAATGAAAGACTGTTTTTCATACAGCTGTGAAAAGTGAGGCTCCCATACTGAAATGTGTGTTTCATAGTTTATCATATATAACAGGTAGCTTTGTAAATCTGTGCAAAATGAGTATAAAAACTGAAGGAAAAATGGATTTATAATATAACCACAGCAGACTGTCAGCATTTTAAAGACAAAAAATTCTGAACCAGGTGTAGGTCAGTAAAAATCAGACTCCTAGTGTTTCACTGCATATTTAATTAGATATGCCAAATAAAGTTCTTTCTTGCTTCCAGCTGCCTTATTTGAATTACTATCTACACAGAAGGGTATACAGTATTTTTGTGTGTGCAAGATCCAAAGGAAGAATTAATATATCCCTAGATACCTTTGTGACTATGAGAAAACTTAGTGTCCTTCGATGACAACAAATAATGTTTGCCCTTCAATTTCTTTTTGTCACCCATTTTAGCTGTGAACCTTTGTAGGTTTATGCAGATTTAATGCTTCTTCTCAGCCATCATGTATTAATTTCCAAAACACTCAGCAATTCAGTCTTCTAGCAGATCTCTGTATATTCTGAAGACTCAAGCTTAAAACAATAAGCAAAGAACTCTAAGCATCAAAAGTTAAGACTGAAAAACCAATTTTACACAGTTTAGCAGTTTATAAAAATATGAGTAAGCAGATATCATAAATCACTAATAGAATACTGAAACTTTTCAGAACATAATATAAATAGGCTAAAAAAAGTACTGCAGATATAACATCTAGCAAATCTTTCAAAGCAACCTCAATTAATCTTAATTTTTACTATAACATTTATCAGAATTAACGCATGAAAGATTATATATATGAGCTATTTATATGATAATGAAATTGTATAAAATCTGCACTATGCACGAACCAAGCATTCATATTTGTTTCCTTTCTTGCTGTGTTTATTTCGCAATATCATAATTTATTTTCATACACCATATTTATGAATTAGAAAAAGCAATCTATAGAAGTTTTTATTCATAAAAGGGACCATACCATTGAGACTTTTATAGTTCCCAGTGTAACCACACATCATCTGTGTCAGTTTAGGTAAGTGATAATCTACTCTAAGCTCTTTTTTTTCATCTGTGAAATGGAAGCTTTACTTCTGTCCCTGTCTGTTGCATCCAAGAAACATTATGAGCATAAAATAATTCACAATGACTTTATAGCTTTCAGATATTATGCAAGTGCTTTTATATATTACAAGATTATATAGATAAAGCACTATTTTACATATCTTATTTTTCACTTTGACAAGTTGTATATCAGTTGTGCTAAGTGCAAACATCTTTATTTTAAAAACATTTATATATTTTTATATTGTAGAATGTCATTTGCAGTCAGGTATTGTTTCACATATAAGCAGAGCATTTACTATGCAAACAATAAAACAACTTCTGTTGATAAGGATATTGACATAATTTGAGGGAAACTAAGGTATTTGTAGTTATTTTGGTTGTATTATTAGTTCCTGTGGAAGTTGTAATGTAAGCTCAATGACTGAAAATGAAACAGCACATGTCCAGAACTAACTCCATATTCATTACCTGGGCAGTTGGTAAACCCTGCTGGTGACAAACTAGGCAACCAGGAATGACTTCATCAGTGCTGCTAATTTTAATGTTATAATCATTCTGGTGCTGTTTTCATAAGGGAAAACACTTCTTAATGTACTGAAAACTCCATTTTCTTGGATAGTGCCAGTCACCAGACAAATAGCTGCTAAAAAAGTTTTGTTTGTTTTATTTTTTCTTTTGTGGTACTGCCCCTGAGTGTGAGAATGCAATTTTTGTCCCTTGTGCCTTTCTTCTCCACCCCATTTTTTGTTCAGTTTCTTTTTCTTTTTATTTTTCTTTTTTTTCTTTTTTTTTTTTTTTTTTTTTTTTTTTTTTTTT
>NDXB01018953.1:7450-26221 GCA_002631895.1 Agapornis roseicollis
TTTTTTTTTTTTTTTTTTTTAAGCATGGCCATTTGCTTCAATGCCTAAGTGGGAACAGAACTCTTTTGAAGATCTAGTCCCATGGGAATTTATCCTGCCTTAAAAGCAGATGATAAATAGCTTCAACAGCTTTGTTTCTGTTATCAGCCTCTTTGATTTACTCCCTTGCTTTGCTTTTCAGTCTTTAATGCTTCTATTCTGAAATAGCATAGGCAGAGCTATTGTTATCTCTCTGCCATAGCTTTTCTCACACAATGCTATTGATCTTTTCTTTTCATTACTTGTTTTGTTGCACTATCCAAAAAAGTATTGTGACTAAAAGGAAGGAGAGAATGAAACCTTTTTAATAGTGGCACACTGTAAAAGCCTACTCCTGCAAATATTTATGCAAGTATTCAATTGTGCATGCCACTCCTGCTGTAACACCTAGAAAAATGAGGTGTGACCTAAATATGCACATTATCCTTCAGATATTTCAGTTGCACATCAGTCCATAAACCACCATAAGTGATAGCAGTGATCTATAAATTATATATGGCATTGGTTTTCTCATAACATATTCAGACTAAACATCATAGTTTTGTGAATTAATTGTGTGCCCTTCCCAATGAACAACCATAAGTATGTTCTCAGCTTAAGAGTCAACATATAGACTTGCACCTGTGGGAGAGAATAGAAAAAAAACAGCCTGAGGAAATTATTGCTTTGAGTGATGTAGAGACTGCTTTTCCTTGAGAGCATAAACTATAGCTGCTCTAGTTCTTGCACTGCAGGGAAGCAATTGCTTTGTCTTCCATTCTTTAATGCTTTTGATCTTCCTGAGTGGTTGAAGGAGCTGGATTTTTCACCTTCTCCTAGACCAGACCTGGTTTCTAGTACCATGCATTCAAAGATTTGTTTCCAGCCTTTATTGTCCCACCTTATGGGATCATAAAAAGATCAGATTTATTCTAAACCTTAGTTCCCCAGCTTCAGCTTTCATCTAGTTTGTGTTTATTCCTCATGTATATCTTCCTTTGCTGTGGACTCTGAAATCTATGACCCCTTCCATTAGGTTCACAGACCAGTGTTCTTACAAGCTGCTTTTGTACTTCCTGACAGTGATTTATGGTAATGCTGGCATGCTATCACAGGCTGTCAGCTCTTCTGAAACAACACTGGCTGCAGTTGGATTAATCCCCCCTGAATTTCTGTTTACATTTCTGATTATTTCTTTCAAAACTGATTGCCTTTAATCGTATTTTGGTCCCAAGTGGGTTGGGTCTTTAATTCCAACTACGTGATTTTTATTATTATAGTAATGTATGCAGAAAACCTGCAATGTGTTTTTCTCTTCTTAAACTGGAACATTTTTCTTTTAATTAAAAACACCCAAGACAAAAAAAATCTGCTCAATCCATATTTATTTTCAGGCTTTCATAGCCATTTTTTGAAATTTATTTAAGCTTTTTTGCAAGGCAATCCAACTTTTGATTCTTAAAGTAAGTCTTAGAGGAAATTTATTTGGAAACTTTGAATATTTGCTTGCTTATTTTCTTTTGAGAAACTTTTTATTCCAAATGGTATAGTTATAGTAGTATGTCTGTCTAGCTTAGTTTTTCAGTGCCAAAAGTTGGAAGGGATTTGCTGCTGCTTAGAAAACTGATCTTTTTAACCCTTGTGTCATTTTATAACTGTGTTTCAAATTACTACTTAGATCTGCCTGTATAATTGGACAAATATAGTCCTTTACATTATTTGGCAGTTACCTCCTAATTCTTCATAATTCCTTGCATTTACTCATTTATTTATTATTTACATTTGCTCTAGGTGTAGTGCATTTGTATGACCTTTAGCATATGAATTATTTACATAATGATGGCTAGGAATATTTGTATTTACATAGGCTTTGATTTAATTCTGTTGAAAACAGAAGAGATGCTGGTATTGGCTTCTCTGTGTTTTAGATCCTAGTTTTGATTAGTAACCTGAATCACACACTTCCCTGGCTAGATGTCTTAAGTTGTATAAACAGGATGAGTCTCTTTCTTCTTTATTGATTACCTATGTATATTCATAATTGTTCAACAAATCAATTTTGTGAAATAGAAGGCTTTTCATAATGGTCATGTAAACATTTTTGGCATGAATGCTCTCATTACTATTTATTCATGCTAGTATTTGTGAAGCTTTTGCTCTGTAAATAAAGCCTCATGCACTAGAGTGTTTGAATTCAGTCTAATGAAAAAATATGAAAAGAGAAAACATTGGCTAAGCAAATAGCTTCTACTGCAGGAGAGTAAATGAATGCTTCTGGGCTGCGTTTGTACCTGCTGTCCCTCCAGTCTTAGTCAACCTCTTGGCATACATAAATGCACATATCCATGTTAAAAATATAATGATCATTAAAGGCCAAATTATCTTTATGTATTGACATTGTTATTACATGTGGCACATTAGACCACAGGCAGATGACAACAATAGACATGATTTAATTTTATCTATATAATAAGAAAATAACTTTAGACTTCTAATACATAGTCCTGCCTTGTTGGCAAAGTTTATCAGCTTTTCTAGTTTGAATTCATGCTTGTTATGGCATTCTCTTAGCAAATATTTCTGTATTTCATCTCCTGAATTTCACTCAAGGATGTAGGTAAGATAATGCTGAAAGAAGAGTGGGAAGCTGAAGTGTCATCTTATAATATTTCAGAATAGCATTTTCTGCTATTGAGGCTGCTGTAAACTTGGAAGGCAGTATCAAGATTTCTTAGCTGTGCCCACTAAGTTTATAATGGACTCTCTAGTTCCCATGTGGGCTTAACATGCCCTAAGTGTTAGGATGTTCTTTTTCCTATTTTGGAGCAGTTGATTGAAGATTGGTAGCAGTAAAAAGACCATAATTACAACAAAATGTTAAGAATTGACTGTCATCCACAAATTGTCATTACAGACACTGTATTTAAAAATGAAGATGTTAATGAGGAACATGCCAGTTGATGATGAATGTCCTGTGATTTGAAATAATTGTCTTCCAAAATGCTACTCTCTTGCTAAGAATCCAAAATGTTAATATGCATTACAAAATGAATATTAACATTTAACTTAATATCTTCATTACTTATGTTAATAAACATTGCAAAACTAGAATGTTTAAAATGAACAGGTAGATGCATGAAACACAATAGATGCAGACTGTGAACCTGAGAGGGGGCCTAAAACTCAAACCAACTGATGGCTTTCCATACTTTTAAGAGGAGCTAGTTACTCCTTTGATGCTCTAGGATCAAAAAAATCCTACTGCCCTTTTACAGTTTGTTATAGAAAACAGCAGTTTGTACACCCTGAGAGAAATTATTTAGCACGACAGGTAGAAGATGTAAGGGAGTTTCAGTGGGGTTGCTAACTGCTATCCGAATACTCTGTATTTGTGTATATGGCCACATGACAAGTTAAAATAATGATACTGATGATAGGTTGATTAATTGTGAGGTATTTATTTGAATGGCTGATTTGCAAAGTTGTGCTGACATTACAGGATTACTGCTTCTGTTTAACACAGCATTGCTTTATATCAAGTGAAGATGTTGCCTCTTTTTTTTTTTTTTTTTTTTAAGAGATTAACAAGGATTAGTGAGAGGGGAAAATTAGCTTTCAAAGCTTCAGTGGTTTCTTTTTGAGATAATATTTCCAATTAATATCCTAACGAGCACAAATAAGAGCATCAATGATTCTAAACCTCTTACCAGAGCCCTGGGAAACCAAAGTTTCCTGACTTCAGTTCAAACAGCTTTAAATACTCATGTAGGGCTTTCTCAGATGTTGTATATTTCCCTACAGCTGTCTCAGGAGTGAACAGTGCCACTCTTTTTCCAGTTGTCTTGAGAACAGCATACCATTTTTTAAAGGGTGAAGGGAGACTTTCATTGCTGCGATCACCACACACTAAAGAATTGAACCAGAAATAAAATAACTGGGAGGTAGAGAGAGGGAGGAGGTGGTAGAGAGACATGGTTTCTCATGAGCTGTTAACAGAATCAGGAGAGAAAAAGGGAAGAAAACAGCTGGCTGATAATTTATTATACTATTTCGGCAGAAAAGAGAATTAAAGCAGAAAAAGAACTTAGCTGTGAGCAATGCAGCATTTCTCATTTACTCAATGATATCAAGTGCCCAGAACAAAAATAAGGTCTGGCAAAGAATATAATATCACGTGGAAGCCTGCAGTGGTTTAGTTCTACTGGTGGGAGTTGAAAGCAAGTGAACAGATTGTTTAGCGTTGAATTAATTTGTGCTAAATGAATTTTGTATTATATGCCTGATAGTGATGGTCATTCTAACCCTAGAAATATGCTAAGTATAATGTTCACCATATAATACAAACCTTCATTTTTTCAACTCTCTTTTTTTACAAACCCTTTATGTTTTAAGTGCCAAATTGTCTATGCCACCTCATTACCTAACAGGGCTGCATGACAATTCTGACACTGCTTAGAGAAGGGGTAGTTGTAACATCACCCAATTCCTATCTCAAAAGTTAACAGCATGGTTTCAATCTAGAATTACAGTATAAATATTGATTATTGGAATTAATGTTGCGTTTGCTGGGAATGGAATTGTTTATCCTTTCCTGTATCATTAAATGCTCTGAGCTTGTTAGTGTGGCTTGTCTACATGTATTTCTAGAAGAGATTTAACAAGGAAGTAGGCATCATAATCACTAATGAAACCTTTCATTGTATATTTAAACTAAGGCAATTTGGGAGAAGAGTGGTTTACCAAATAGTGTGATTTCAGAATTAATTTTTTGTGTAATTCTTGGTGCAGGGCACATAGTATTGGGATCCTAGTGATACAGCTTCACATAATATGCTGTATCATACGGATTCATATTAGTACTATCTTTTCATTTGAACAGAGTTCAAGAATTTTAAACAATTAATCTTGGAATGCCTCCAATAAAACTGGTTTTGATTTTGCAAGGTGCAGCAATTGACACTATTGGCTGAACCATTGCCTGTGTTTCTAAACAAAAGCTTATGTTTGCATGATTGCTGCCTGTTTTGCATTTCTGGTGCAAAAATGGTGCAATATCCTCCAGAAACTTTACCTTATTCAGCAGAGTATATATGTGTATGTTTCATCTTAATAATTACTGAAGATATTTCAGGAAGGACCTTTAAGCCCCAGTGAGATTGAGCCCTTGTGTTCCTCATTGCACCAAGTAAAACTGTAAAAGGAATTTATTGTCTCAAAGTAGACAAAAACTGAAAGAAAGAGATGCTTTTCTTTGTTTCCTAACATCACACAGTGCTTGCTTTTAGGGCTCACATCTCCTCAGTTCCTTCCTATGTCTCCCAGAGGCATAATTTTCCTTGTGGGCTTAATTAAATCATCCCAAACTTTGGTCTTTCAGGTAGGTACTTCTTTGTACAAATTGGTAATCCCTGGGCTATGGTTATTATTATGCTACACGAGTGTGGCTTTTCAGTACCTGGACTCCATGTAATTCTCACTAGGACATGTGTAAGCTTCTACAATAACAAGCAGTATTATATTGTTTCAAGAAAGTTTGGCTTCACACAGAGTAACTTTGGAACATGTATTATTTATTGACATTTGTGCCGTGTTCACATTCAGGATGGCCTAATTCAACATCTGTTCCTGATTAAAGTGAGCATGTGGTATTTCACAGATAATTATGAGAGATGAGCTTACTGTCCTTTAGGCCTATGAGGCAAATTTGAACCAGGGTCTCTAGGTGGATGGATCTGGTTCAGTTCTGGGTACAGTTCTGATCACACTTTTATGTGGAGTGTGATCAGAATAGGGTTTATCTGCTATACCCTGTTTGCAGGCAGAAGTACCAGCAACTTCTATGTTGCATCCAGGATCAAAAAGGAAAAGAGATGAAGATTCATTTAACACACAAGCATAAAATGAGAAAATTCTTGAAAGTTCTACTCCTGTTAAACTTTTTCTCTTGCTTACTCTGAAAATCTAAATTTGTGATCCTTCTTTGGCCCTGACAAATGTATTTGTCATACAGCAAGGGAATTAATTTACCTATAAAAGAACCACTTGGTATCCAGGATATAGGGAAAGACCTTGCTCCCTGGTTGATTTGATCAAACTGGTTGAGTTTGTCCAGAGAAATAAGTTGGCTTATAGAGAAAATTATCACAGGATGATAGTTATATACTGCAAGGAGCCCCAGTTAATTTTGTCTTCTCTTGTCCCAGAGTAAGGTGCATAACTCATTGTTTATTATGAATTGTAAAGAATTTGTTTGAATTTGTCACTTCTGGTTGATAAAAACAATATTCAATATTTCTGTTGCTTTAGCTCATGGCTACAGTTTTTAATTAGAGGAAACTCTTTCTCTGATATTAGGCCTGAAAGGTCCCAGAAGGAAAGGGCTATGAGCTTTCTTTGTTTCTTGTTTTCCTCTGTGACAATGTTCCCTAGAAATGCAAGCTTGTGAATAAGTAATCTAACATGCTTGTCTCTCTTAGCAGCTCTGTTAGATGCAGGATTTTATTTCTTTGTGTTCCAATTTATTTATATGCAACTATGGACGCATATGTGTGGGGATGTACAAAAGCAGACAAATGCTTTTTCTCTTGGCACTTGCTTTATGTTCTTTCTTCGGGAACTATAAACAGGTGTAAGGCAAAAAGTCAGATATACTGCAATACAATTGCAAATATCAGCAGTGTGCTGCAAATTCAAATTGCAATGCCAAACCATGCTAGTCTGCTAAATGATCCCATGTACAGAATTTGCTAGTCTGATAGGCCGGTTGCATTTACGCACTTCCTTTGAAAAAGCAGTAAGCAATTCAGAATCAGACAATTAAAAAGATATCCCACCAGACTCCATCAAAACCCTTTTAGCTATCCTTCAGAAATAAATGGCATAAACATTTTCTCCATAGCTCTAACTCCTCCTATAAACATTTCAATCTTGAGAAGTTATGCCATTTGAATTTTACTTCTGCTCTGTATTTGTTGCATGTGGTTTACTCTGACTGCTATCTGCATAACCTTCGTTTTTGTGCATTTTTTTTTTCTTGCCAGGTATTATCAGCCGCCAGGAGGCAGAAGAGTTGTTGATGAATAAATCTGAAGGAACATTCCTGGTGCGAGTCAGTGAGAAAATCTGGGGCTATGCGTTGTCTTATCGCCAGCAAAGTGGGTTCAAACACTTCCTCATTGATGCTTCAGGGGATTTCTACAGCTTCTTGGGGGTAGATCCAAACCGACATGCAACACTGACAGATCTTATTGATTTTCACAAGGTAACACTTGCTAGGTAGAGATCAATAGCTGAGTGGAACAGATTAATAATTTAGAGAGGAACCATGTAATTTGAAACCTCATTGGAAACCAGCAACAACCATAGTGGGGGAAAGAATATATGTTTAAATTCTGCAGTTAGCCTGGCATTTCTAGTAACATTTCTAGTTTGTGTATTTGTTGCAGTGAATCAGAAGGCTTTTACCATTCAGTCAAATGCTTCAACATGTATTTGTGTCCCCTTCTAAGCAGATTCTTACACAATGTGCACCCTTCTGGGCTAAAAATGGGCTAATAAGGATTGACACAGCTAACATTTGGAGCATCTTTGCTGTGCAAAATTGGATTGGAAATACCATAGAAAGGTATTTCAATGAAATTTCAGCATTTTTCCAAACTTTGATGTGATGCACTTTGAATGTGCAAAAGCAAAGAAGTGGAGTTCTGCAGTAAAGAAGGGAACATGGAGGGGTTTTCTTTTGGGGATGTTGTAAAGGTCACTCCATATCACCCAAAACAATCTTGCAAGAGTAATTTACTTCTCATCTTTGATTTTAGATGGGTTTGAATTATTTCGCCTCTGATTTGTGTTTCTTGTTGCCAGACACTCAGCTTTCTGATAGTCTAGATTGTTTCCATCATGTTGCATGTCTCCCAGATGCAGTTTTAATTCTGCTTTATTCTTAGCCATCCTTAGAATTTCTCTTCATCCTCTTTTTCTAGGTCCTTTTCCTGTTTTATCATTTTCTCACTCGTTTCAAACTAATTCTGTTGAATATTTTTCTCCTCTTTTTCTTCACAGATTTTGTTCTTTTTTTTAGCATTCAGTCTCACAAACACTAAACAGTGGTTATTTTTCTTTCAATTTTCCTTCTCTTTTAAATTTTTCTTTTATTTCAGCTAGTTTGCAACATCTCTTGAGTGTTTTAGTGTCCCCTCTTTGACCACTATGACATTATATTTCCACAGATTATATTTCCGCATGGGAGGATATTAGGTGTCTTACCTGACCAAAAAAATACGCCCTACCGTAATTTGCTGAAATTCTCTCTCAAAAGCTATATTGGAAGCCAATCCCCACTCCTTCTTCTTCCTTTATCCCATTTTTATTGCTGAGTATGACATTTTATGGTATAGAATGTCTTTTTCTGCAGTTGGGGTCAAACAGCTGGGCTGTGTCTCACAGCTTCTCACTTATTCTCAGCCTACTCCCTGCCAGCAGGGCCTGAGTGGAAAAAGAGAAAGCCTTGATGCTATGCAGGCAGTCAACAATAGTCAAAACATTAGTCTGTTAACCAACACTGTTTAAACCACAAATTCAAAACATACCACCATACAGACTGATGTGGAGAAAGTTAACTCCATCCCAGACAGACCCAGTACAACTAGAAAGAGTCTAACCAAAGCCATGCCAGGGAAAGAAAAGCACACATGCAACATGTCAAATGCAGACTATCAGGCACTGGATGTAAAAGCTCTGGCTAAAGTAGTATTCCATGTACCTCTGGGGAGGAGCGATGGTGACAACCAATCCCAACCATCTCTGTTCTGGCTACGTTCCCATATTTTCATCACAGCTCACCCTAGGCAATCGCTGCACTAGAAACACACCTATTTGCAGACAGCAACAGAGTATTTGTCAGAATCAGAATGGCTTTTGTTTTCTAATATTTAAAGAAAGCAGAAGTTTTCTTAGCTGTCCCTGACAGTTAACAGCTCCCTCTGCAGTAAGCCAATAGGAGAAACCAGTTCACCTTTAAAGTCCCCACAATTGTCTTTGAACTAAGATAATAGCTATATCAAAACTGGTTTCTTTGGCAATAACTTTAGGAGGCATCTTATCCTGTCTCTTGCATGGTGTTATTTGAAGCTTTTCCACCTGCCCTTTCTGGTTGAGCACAATGTCAAGTGTGCCAAAGCCTTTTTGTAACCAGCTACACAATCTTTATGTAAATGGTTGCACTGCAGGCACATTTCCTCTTGTAGCTATTGCTATATTGTTTGGAAAAGTTGCTGCTTCCTCAGGACTATTTTTGGCAAAATTATACTTCCCCACCCCAAAAGTTCCATGGGCTTCTCTCTGAGGGTTCTTCTCACTTTCAATGAAAATAAGCATGGCTGGCATAGCTGGCATAACTATTTTTTTAGTTGCTTATACTTATTATTCATCTAACACTGCTTAATTTTGTTTTAAAAAAAAATTGAGAAGAGATCACTCAAGGTGACAGATACAAGGGGTGTTAACCATTAGCTGGAAGAAAATAAATTCTTACAGAAGAGGGTGCAAGTGAGCAATTTCTCTTATTTGCATTTAAATATTGTGAGGAAAGCAGCAATAACATATCCAAAATCATTGTTAAATATTTTTATTTACTTCCTCATAACCTTCTCATAAACACTTAATTTGAGTAGTAATTTTCTGAACTTATTCTCAGTCTGAGATAGTGATTGGGATGGAACTACACCTGGGAGCCTCCACATATTCTGAGGGGACAGCAAATTTTTCATTGAATTTCAATAGAAACTGGATAAGTTCTGAAAATGTTAGGTCTACGTAGATCCATAAGTTGGATCTAAAGTTTCAGATGAAGGATTGCTATTATAGTCAATATAATTCTGGCTCAATTTGGTGCATCTAGAAATCTTAAACTTCTACAACAACAACAACAACAACAGAAAGAATTATCATTACTGTAGGAATAAGTGCAAAGACCAAGTTCTCTACTTTTCTAGTAAGTTTTCCGTTTTCTATCCATGTTGATAATCAATTACTGAAATGACAGGCTTGCCATGTGGGTATTTAATAGTAATAGGTGCTATTTGTAAAGACTGTCTTTACCCTAGCAAGGTTAGTATCTTTCACTTCTCTGTAATCAGTCAGAAAACTGTTACTGTTACGTGGGAGCACCCAACATTGAGCACTTGCTCAATCTGCCTGGGGAAGCTTCCTTCATCCCAATGGCTATGGAAGTAGCATAGTAGGACTGGCATATGTCTGTTAACCCTTGAGAATATCCTTTGTGGGTATGTGTAGCTGTTCCTTTTAAGTAGTGTAGAAACTTACAGGTAGTAGGTATCACAGCCTTTCTTGTACACCAACTGCTTGATTTCACTGTTTGATACTATCACAAGTTAGTGCTGGCATAAGTAAGAGATAAACAAAGCATGAAGAATATGAATAGTTGATAGAATCCCTTAGATGGCCTGTACTTATTTTATTGAGCATTTATTAATAATTGGTTTCCAGTTACAGTGGAGTGATGGTCTTTGCTCCTATCAGTTGCTTTTTTTTTAGAAGACAAGGAACAGCTTAGACCTTTGATATTTTAATTGATTTGTCTTTCTAGGAAGAAATCATCACATCCTCAGGTGGGGAGCTATTACTGGAGCCATGTGGACAGCAGAAGAATCCACCAGACTACATCCCTTTATTTGAATAACTGATCCAGAACTGACAGGAATGCATTCTGGATAGCTGTAGTAATAGATAACTACAAAAAATAACTACTGAAAATTAGTTAATGAACTTCCAATGCCACTGGTCTTGTGGGCAAAACGCATCCTCATTAGAAGTCTCAGAATACTTCTGTTTTGCGTCTGAACTATCATCGTTATTCATATTGCTGATGTTTTAAATGTGAGAAGTTACTGGCAGATTAAAAATGAGGACTATTCCCAGAAATTTTTCAGGGGGTCATGGACAATCGCTGGATGCTAAGTTCCTATCTTAACTTTCTTAATATCTGAGACTGAAAAAGCAAAATGCAGCAGGAAGTATGACTGGGAACTACTTATACAGTATTGAATGAAGTACCAATATTGGTGATTAGCGTCTTTTTTCCAAAGCAATCTTTGTCAGTTTCTGTTGACAATCTCATTACTTGGCAGTGCACTTCTGATAAGAGAAGCATTCTTAAAACATCTTTTTGAAGTTTGTAATTGCATAACTGTTTAGATGTAGCTGGAAACTTGCCATTGTGCTTTTGAATTCAAACCTACAAATTTCACCACAGCGGAGACAGTATAAGGTCATATACATTTTATTTACATTTTTATGCAGTGCAACAGCCTTGGAAAGAATTTCCTGTATAGAAAGTGGTCAGTTTATTCTAATGAAATTTATTCTAATAAAAGCAGTTTGATTTGGAGCAACAGCAACTCCTCTCATCACAGTAGTCGATATGCTCTCCTGAAATTTGTGACTTAGCATGTCTTGCAGTCTGGCTGTTACATGGTATTGATGCAGTCCTGCATTGTTTCACAAGTAAGCTGGATACTACTGAGGCAGCCAACCCAGGGAATGGAGTGAAAATGCTGCAAAACTGTTACTATTACCTTCCTGTGCTACTTGTGCTCCATTCCCAAAAATGGCTATGTAAAATCTGCTGGGTATAGAAGCGTTCATTTTAGCTCCAAATATTCATTTTGCAGGGCAATAGTCCAAATAACAGGGTTGTGACAGTTTTCTGTGCAAATGATTCAAGAGTGAAGTGGGACGTGATGGAGGTAGTTGTGAACCTACTGGTTAAGTCTTATAGCCATGCCTTTAATAAGTAGTTTCTCAATACTTTGTCATATGTAATGTGTATTTTGAGATGTAAAGTGGACCAATCCATATGTGTTACTGTACCTTCACAGTTAATTTTTTCCTGTAAATCTGTGAACACATAGGAAAGGCACACTATGTGTATTTCTATATGCTACTGCTTTGGGCAATCCCTGAATTCCTGTGTGGTTCTCTTTCAAATCCCACAGTAGACTTTCCTCCTGAAACCCAGGTAAATCCATCTCTCCTCACACAGTCATTTCTCTTGAATCACTGTTTCTTTCTATACTTTTTCCAGCCTAGATGGTAAGCCCATCTGGGAAAAGACACTTGTCTTGTATGAGGTGTTTTATAAGCTTGGACATTTAAGGTGCTACAATAATAATAATAATAATAATAAAACAACCCTGTGGTAATAATAGCAGCAATTTTTTGTAATTGATTTTACAGTTAACCCATATTAAAGTACAGATTTTTGCACACAAACTTCATTGTTGTTCAAGAAAATTTTCTTTCATTAACATTGCTTTTTGTGTGATTTAATCTATCAATGTTTGTGACCCATAAACAGAAAGTTGTAATGAACTTTCCACAGAGACTTAGCTGAAGAGTTTCTGTATTAATCACTTGAGACACTGGCTCAGGAGGTTTCAAATAGTTACTGTTAGCACCTCATCACAAAGCAAATCATTACCCTGCAAATAAGCAATGCTTATTAGCTGGATCAGGCTGTTCTTGGTGCACAGAGCTCAGATAAGACAGCTGGGCTTTTCATAGGAGGTAGGCTTACAGAGATAGGAGATTCTTTAGCAATGTGTCTGATACTTTAAGAAACAAAATGACTTGGCAGCTAGATAAAGGAACAATATACCCAAGTGGTCTTGAAATTTTTTAAAGTGTGATCCTTTGCAGGTCACCAGGGGCTGGATTCTAAACATGGAATGCATCTCTGCAATTCCAAACACGGTAGCTTTTATGTAGGCCTCTTGTAGGATCTATTTTCTCCATTAAATAAGAAGCCTTGTGCGTGTGACCCGAGATCAGAATACAGCTGGTACAGAATATATACAGTTGTTGAATCCACCTGCCAGAATGTGGACCTCAGCACAGATTAATTCTTTTTGCTTCAAATGTGGACAATGTAAAATAATCACAAAGTTGCTTTTTTCCAGTAGAACATTTGCTAAGTGCAACCTACCTCCTCCAAACAGCTCCAGGATCTACCAGCTGCTTCCTCTGAGAAGCTGGCTCTGTGCTTGCTCTCTCTATTATAGGCATCTCAAGAACCACCTCAGTCTCAGGTTATTCACAGCTGCACATGTTCTACCACCTACTTCACAGGGGAATGGACAGAGAACATTTAAAGTTAAAAAAAGATATATGCATTCATAGACTTACATCTGAGGCCAGAGAGCAGTAGATGGCTGCATAGGACTGAAGGTCTAAAGGTGGTACTGAGTAATTAAGGTGGTATTTATACAACTAGATATCTTTGCAGACTGCTGTTCTGCCTTTGTGTACTGTAAAAAAAATAATAAAAAAGAGCACATAAAATGCTGCCTTTTCTTTGGAGAAGGTGCTAGGCCTGCTTGAAAAGAAGACATGCAATTTCCAAAGGTTTTGAAAGATTACTGCATTGCACACAATTCTTAGAGTGTTTACAGACAGGATATTGAACAACTTGTTCCATAAGGAATTCACGTTCAGAGACTGATAATAACACAGCTATTTATTTCTGGTGACACACTTCCCAGCAACTGCTTGCATTTTGTTTAGCTGATAAGAAGGCTTGGGAATATTAGCTCTTGAGTTTCTATCCTCTTGTGATGTAATTAACATCACAACAGCATCCTCATTTTCACTCCAGAGCACATTTCCTACTTTAAATTTTCTGAAAGTTTCTGTCTAAATTCCATCCATTTCTCATTCTAAATTTTACCTGGCTTTAAAATAAATCCCTTGTAAGTTCCCCTGCAAATGAAATTACTTGGAAAACTGCAATTTCATCTGAGAGTTTTATTATGCTAATAAATGTCAGAATTCTCAAGTAAAGGAATTGCTTTCTGTTTCCATAGCCCTTCAGAAATAATGAAAAATAGCCAGCCAATTCATAGAGTTACAAGGAAAGAAAAACTCAACAATACATAACTAGCAGCAGCAATAAAATACAGTGCAACCTAACTGAAGATAAATTTTGAAGGAAACAAAAGGAGATCATAGCAAGCAGAAGTTAAGAACTGAAGCTTTCCTTGATAGAGACATGCAGCTGCTGTCAATACACTTGAGAGCTGTGGGTGAAGTACAAGCATGCAGATATTTTCTAAGCCAGCAAATGCTTCTTGTTGCCTTACACAGGAAATAAATGTACTATGAGAAGGTAACCAAATTGTAAAAAACATAGAAGGGAGAGCAGTAAAGGAGTAAATATGGAAAAATAAGAAAATAAGAAAGGGAGAAATGTGTTAATCCTGTTGTTTTGAAGGCATTTTGGATTTTTGCTACTCTGGGAGGAAGACTGGGCACCACTACCTCCCTTTCACTCTGCAAGTCTCCAAGATTACAGCTTTGAGCTAAATTTACCTTGGAGCTAGACTTTACACTCACAGTCTGTAAGATTTAGGCTGGTCCATACTGCAGCCCTGAATGCTGCATCTGCTTCATGCTGCTTGCCTCTACATTTAGTGCTCTCTGAAGCTGTTCATCACTGTATACAAAATCTTTTTAGTGCTGCATCTTTATTGTCCAGAATGGCTAGTTTTATTCTATTACACAGTGACCTTCAGGTCTTGCTTTCTGATACGTTTTTGTAGTGGTAGCTATTGTTCCATTGTAAGAGGTGTATGTTATGGATTTTCATTATAAAATTTCCTGCCTATATTTCTTGTCAATGAGACCACCAGGAATACCTAAGAGGCCTATTACAGTAATTATAGTTCATAAGGAAAAATGCTACAGCAATAAAGGAGACTTTAGACTTTTAAATTAATTGAACTTTTCTTCATACCTGTTTCACAGTAATAAAATATGGCACACAAGGTCCCAAGCTTGTTTGCATGTATCAGCAGCTCTTGAGGCTTTATTCTTGCTTCTTCATAGATCCACAGATGCATCTGTTCTTTCTAATTTTGTTTTAATTTGTTAATGTAGATAGGCATCTCCAGTTTAATACTGCTGTCTTCTTTGAAAGAGAACTGTTGTGGTTTAACCCCAGCTGACAACTAAGTGTCACTCAGACCCCTGGGTTGGGACTGGGGAGAGAATGGGAAGAGCAAAAGTGAGAAAATACATGGGTTGAAATAAAGACAGTTTAATGGGTAAAGCAAAAGCTGCACACACATGTAAAGCAAAACAAGGGATTCATTCACGGCTTCCCATCTGCAGGCAGGTGTTCAGCCTTTCGCACGACAGCAGGGTTCCATCACATGTAATGGTTACTTGGGTAGACAAACACGCTCACTCAAAACATCCTTCCCTTTCTCCTTCTTCCCCCAGTTTTATATGTTGAACATGATCTGCTCTTATATGGTCTTATGGTGTAGGATACTACTTGGGTCAGTTGGGGTCAGCTGTTCCAGGTGTGTCCCTTCCCAGCTCTTGTGCACCCCCAGGCTACTCAGTGGTGGGGTGGGATGAGAAGCAGAAAAGGCCTTGACACTATGTTAGCACTGCTCAACAATAAGGAAAACGTTCCTGTGTGAGCAACATTGCACAAATCCAAAATATAGCCCTATACGAGCTGCTATGCAAAAAATGACCTGTGCCCAAACAAAACCAGCATAAGAACAAAAACTAAGAAACTGGCAAGCAGTCATGGATGAGATTTTCAAGGCTACTCAAATAATTTAGATGCCAGCCTATTACCTATTATAATTACTGTAATGAAATAATTATATAGTATGAGTATTTACATATTGTTTTTTATAAAAGACTAATACAGGACAACTATTAAGTACTAAATCCCTACTATGCTGAACAAGTACTAAGCAAAAGAAGATAACTCCTGCCTCAAGAAAGACATATGTAAAACCTTTAGATATAACAGAGATTATTTTCAGACTTACTGAGTAGAAATTCTTTCCAAAGTTTCAGAGTGAGAATTTCCACCGGATTTAAATTACTTTGAATCAAATGAATAAAACCTATTTCTTTGCTGAGGTGAGCCAAGATTAATACACTGACTACAGTAGAACAATTCAGTTTTGAACAAACTAGGAATCTACTTCTGCTCATTCTTCTCCTGCATCCCCACAGACCTGAATATAGAACAATAATGGAGTTATGCCACATTTCACTGCAGCCCAAATTCTTCTTACATAATGTCACAACACAAACCTGGTCTCAGGTGAAATGTGAGAGCTCACAGTGGGACAAATTTGCCTTTTGCTTTGTTTGCATAATTTACAGGTTGGTGTTTATTTTTCAATGGTTTTCAAGGACTGACTTTCGTTTTGTTACGGCTTTGCTTTAAGTTTCCTTTTTTCTTTCCCAAGAGGACAGTGCTACTGACCTTTGTGAAGTAATAATGCATCCCTGAATGGGCTATCAATTGCAGAATGAGGTGTTTGCATTTGACCAGATGTTTGATTTGTATTTCCTGAGATGAATCTTCTGGATATATACTGTCTAATGATAATGATGTGTAATTGATGTTTATAGCTAATTTCTTGCTATGCAAGGGTGCGTGAAACCTTCTCTTCAAATATTTATTTACTGCTACTGATTAGTCCTGTACCTTGCATATTTACACTATGACCATAGGTAATGTGAATTTTCTGCTAGACTGGAGCCTTCAGTGAGTTAATTTCTTCTCTCTCGGAATTTCTTTCAGTAGTTTTAGATGAAGATAACATCATTTTATGGTATCTTTATTAAACATCAGTAACTTATTTTTCTCATGGAGGAGAAATAACTTCAAAAGAGATTGGACATCTAGTTTGGTCCAAATTGTGTTCATTTGATCTATGTGTAAAGGAAGCACTTATCATGTGAATGTCTTCTTTAAAGTTTAGCTGCCATTACTTCCCTGTTCTCAGTTTTAGTAAGAATGGTATGTGGGAGAAGGTCATACACTCATGAGCAATGGAGAGAAAGGAGAGGAGGTAGGACTGTTTTATTTCATGTAATTTTGCATGCAAGAGCAGGCAACATCTTGAACACAGTATTTCCTTGCATGCAGTATTTTTCCTGCTTAGCATTCAGAACATCTAAGCTGAGACCTATCATCACTACTTTTCCCTTACACAATGGCAACAGGAGGGTATTCGTATCGGATGTGAAAAGGGCCCAAATGGAGTGGAATGACACATTACAGTGCCCCAGGAATGACATGGTAGTGCAGATCAAGAACATAGTAAAGACATATTTTATATATAGGTGTGTAGGAGTTATTAGAAATTCATGTTTGGTTGAAGCTAACTCTTTTAATTATACAATTGTCATTAACGGTCAATGCATGTGAAGATGCGGCCAATCTTAATGTATTTCCTATTCTGCAAATTCATGGAACATAGATTGTCTAAAAGGAAAATCAGAAATAGTTGTCTTCGAAAAGAGTTAATAAGCATTACTGTATGATATTTTGGCCAGAGAACTTTAAATTGTATTATGCATGACTATCAGAATATGAAAACATAAAAGCTAAACACTGTTTACAGCATAAAGCATAATTAACTTCTCAACAAATAATAAAGCCTATCCCCAGTTATATTCCTCTCCTGTAGGAAATGCACTTAATATTGTAGACAGGAAAATGTATTCTCATCTAGGAATTTAAGCTTAATAATATACTTAACTATTACACCAAATCATTTCAGAGAGCCATATGCTGAACACTGCACTCCAGTTAGTAAAACTCCAGTTAGCAAGAGTTACACTTCTACTTGTTCGTGATTCTCAAACTTCTCTTGCTGCTTTATGGAAGACATATTAAGGTATATGTTTCATTATAACTTTTACCATTAACATTTGTCCTTAAGGAATCCCAGAAAAAATAGAAATATCTAAGATATAACTAAATGCATACAGTTTTGGTCTGACTGCTAGACAGTATTTTGTTGCCATTTATGTGCTATACTCACAGCACACTGTTCATTTTGAATTTTGAATTTCAGTATGCTATGTGCTACATTATAACCTATCTACGTTTTTAAATAACAAAAGAGTGAAGAGCTGTGTGTGTGAGCAAACTGTTCTATGGGAGGAAAATGTTCACCAAATTTCAGTGCTTAGCCCTACAACATCCACTGGAGTTCTTAAATTCTCAAAAAATAGTACAGATTTTTTTTTTTTTTTTTTTTAGCATTGCCTGTGAGAATCACTGTTCACTTCCCCCAGAAAGAAACGGAGGTACTCTAAAATCTTCCATGGACACTTTTTAGTGGAGAAACATTCTGTTTCCAAAATGCAAACCCTCACNAATGGTACAGTTTTTTTTTTTTTGTAAGCATTGCCTGTGAGAATCACTGTTCACTTCCCCCAGAAAGAAACGGAGGTACTCTAAAATCTTCCATGGACACTTTTTAGTGGAGAAACATTCTGTTTCCAAAATGCAAACCCTCACAAAATTGTTTCAATATTTCAGTGTAAAAAAGATTAGAAATATCTGAAGGCATTTTTAATCGTAGAAAATATTAAAAGTATATTAATGTTTAACATACAATCCCTCCTTATTTTTCATTCAGCCCTAAAAGAAAATATGCTGCATTGGGCTCCAAAGTCAATAAGATATGCGATGTTTTTGACATTTCATTAGGTATCCATTCTCTTCGTTAATGCTAGTTTCCTTTTAAAGGAGAATGGAAATACCCAGGGAACAGTTATTCAAAATGTCAAGCCCATTAAATATCCAATTTGATGCTTGAAATAAATTTATGAAGTTATAAATAAGACCCCAAATAACGTTTTCTCAAAAAAAAAAAAAAAAAAAAAAGAAAAAGAATAAAGAAAAAA
>NDXB01018953.1:31716-43300 GCA_002631895.1 Agapornis roseicollis
TTAGGAGGTAAATAAGAAAAAAAAAAAAAAAGGCAGCCCATTTCTAACCAGAGAATGCAAGGAAGGAATTTGTCACTATTGACAACAGGGAAATAAATAAATATTACAACAGATTTATGTCTACCCAATGAATTTATGGCAGCATCTGAGTGATGTCCTGTCTCAGGAAGCCTCGTAGACCAGTGTTATTAGCTTCCTTGATGGTGATCTTTCAGGCAGCGAATTTGTGGTGTGAAATTGACATCTTGTTTATTGTTTTTCTTGTGTTCTTCTACTTTCTAAAGGAACATGCGTATTATTACATTATACTATGGTAAAAAAAAAAGTCTTAGTTGCATGTCCAGATCTAGGCTCCATAATTCACATTTTGGCACCACAACAGAAGTAGCCAAACTGAAGTCTCAGACATTGTACATAACTTTATATGTACAATGTATGTGCATCATATTGGAAAAAATATTATTTGTATAAATGTAAAATAGTAAATTTGGAGCCTATGTTGAGCTACAGTTCTTGTCTATCTATTTAGACACACATTACAGGAGTTCCTCATCCACAGTAATCATAAGACTATAAAAGGAGCTATGCTTTCTGGAACAATAAACAGTTAATTGTAGCACAGCTCAGCCTATGAACTGGTTCAGTGTTTCTATTTGATTATTCTTGTTGCTCAGTTTTTCAGGCCGAGGATCTTCTGCTTTTTTTCAAAGATATAGATATGTTCCACTTCTTGATTCTTCTCATGTTGTTTTTTTTTCCTACAGTCTAGTGTTTGCTGGTAAGTTTAGTCACTTGAGTGCACCATTAAAGTGTGCTCAAAGAATTCCTTTGGAAACTGTGCTAGAATAGTAATTTTAGAAAAGTTACTGTAGAAAAGTAGAGAAAAAAACCCTCAGATAAACAATTTAGTTAACCAAAGGAAATCAATTTCAGGCAAACTGAAGTAGTTATGGTTTTATATATAACAATACCAGAACTCTTTTGAAGTTTAAGAAAAGCTCAGTGCCTCCAGTTCCAGTCTCCCCTTAGGCTCTCCTAAATTCCTGGTACTGAGTGCTTAAGAAATGCTCTGTTAGTGCCTGCCAGATCCAGAACTCCCGGAAATCCATGCAAGTCTGCTTTTATCTTAATTTTCCAACTTCTTAAATGTCTCATACAAGAAGATAGATAAAGAATGGGAAGTCTCAAAAGAAGATCTTTCTAGGAATGAATTTGATGGACCCCAAAGATGTGAATTCCATGAAACAATTTCAGATGAGTATCTGAACTCTTGTGTTTCATATAAAAAAGTTTGTGCTTTTTGAGAACAGCCAATCTCTTAGTGAAAATGTTCTTATGTATTTTTTAATCTATCCTGCTGCTTTAGATGGTAAGTCCTTTAATAACTCTTCAGAATATATCAAAATGCTATGCTGTGCTGAAAGCCTACATTTTTCCCTCTGGATCCTAGCTTAAAAGTGAATGCTGCACAGTAGGAGATCATTTTGGATTACAGAACAACAGCTCCAAATGTCAGTGGTAGATAATCAGCAAATCCCTCATTATCAATAAAATGGTCCTGATATTCAGTAAAAAGCCATTCATAATACTTCAAATCCATATCCTCACAAACCTTTTATCTTGTAGCAGTCCCACCCGCACCAAACAAAATATAATTTAATGCAAGAGGAATCTTTGGGTTTTTTTCATACCTAATAAACTCGAGTGAGGGGTTTAGAAACTCCTGGACAAGGGACTTTGATTTTATAGTGTTTTAAATGAAACCGTTTGAAGATGTTTTCAATTCCCCATCTTTCATCACTGTAAAATATAAAAAATCCTTTAATATGTGTTCAGGTATTATTTATTTTCTGAATAAGAGTCTATTATTGTTTATGAAATTGTTTTGCTCTGAATAGTAGCTTGAATGTCACTAAATTAATCATGTGCTTAGTTACTTTATTCATTTACACATATTCCTTAAAAGCTCTCTACCTTGCATGAAGTGTAAAAACCACATCTCCACTGTTACTTGTGTGAAAATTGTAATTCAATAGGTCTAAAGCCAGTATTTCTGCAATGTATGTCAGCTGTAAAATTCCCATTGACTTAATTGACAGAGGAGTTAGACCCGTATGAGAAGCAGAGAAAGTCAGTGAAAAAGCCACTATCTGAAAATGTGATATTCAAATGAAAGTGTGAACATAGTGATAAGCATTGGTGTTGGACTGAAGAATGTAAGCTTGTTTAACTGCAGTTTTGGGTGTTCAGCACCATGTTAATGTACAGTTCATCAAGGTTCTGTAGTTTTTGTGACTGGGAAGATGATTTTGACTTTATGCTTTTGACTTACCTGCTGAGGTTTTGTCCTGGGTTTAGCAGTGGCAGTCATCTTTTTCTTCTTCATAATAACTGGTGCAGCACTATGTTTTTGAATTTCGGCCTGGGAACAAAACTGATAACAGGAATGTTTTTAGTTACTGTTGTTTAGTCTGAGCAAGGACTTTGTGAGCCTCATGCTCTGCCAGGGAGGAGGGGAGGCTGGGAGGAAGCAGGGACAGGATATCTGACTCAAACTGATGAAAGAGGTATTCCATACCATAGCACGTCATGCCCAGGATGTAACTGAGTTACCTGGAAGGGCTAGTGCTCTGGGGAGTTGGAGGAGATAGTCAGTCAGTGCTCAGTTGGGATGGGGTGTTGTGAGATATCTGTTGGTGGTTGGTGAGATGATTTGTTATTTCCTTTATCATTATTATTATTGGTGGTAGCAGCAGTGATTTGTGTTATACCTTAGTTACTAAACTGTTCTTATCTCAACCTGTGGGAGTTGCATTCTTTCGATTCTCTTCCCCATCCCTCTGGAAGCAGGGGAGGGCAAGAAAGGGGGTGAGGAGGGTTGAGTGAGTAAATGAGATGTGTGGCTGGGTTTAAACCATGATAGGTTTTCTGACTGGTGATTAGGTAGCTGTTTACTGAAATCCTATTAATGTAAAACAGCTCATATTACATTAACTTCCATAGGTCATCAGTCTGAACTGAGCTATCCTTGACTGAATGACTCACAAGAGCAAGTCTAGGTATCTGGTGCAAGCTGCTAACCAGTCAATCATGTGTGAAGTATAAGAGAGCTTGCAAAATATAACTGATTAAAAAAAAATAAAAATTTACCCAGAGGTAAGTGGATCTGTCCTTTTTTTTTTTTTTTTTTTTTTTTTTTTTTTTTTTTTTTTTTTTTTTTTTTTTTTTTTTTTTTTTTTTTTTTTTTTTGCCAAAAGAGTAACAATGAAAGTAATCTTGTAAAATCATCTCCTAACTATACCTTAGGTATCGTTGCTTGCAAGTAAACACTCAGTAACATGCAAGTTGAATGGTAACTTGCATGTTACTGGGTGTTTACTTTGAATTTGAAGAGGTCTTCAAATACAGTTGTTTTTGAAAGGAAATGTGCCTTAAATTTTTGAATCAAGATTGTCTAGATTTGTGACAAAACTAGATTAGAGAAGAGATTGAGAGCAGCCCTGTGGAGAAGGACTAGGGGGTGTTGGTAGGCGAGAAACTGAACATGAACCGACTTAAGTGTGCGCTTGCAGCCCAGAAAGCCAACTGTATCGTGGGCTGCATCAAAAGGAGTGTGACCAGCAGGTCGAAGGAGGTGATCCTGCCCCTCTACTCTGCTCTCGTGAGACCTCACCTGGAGTATTGTGTGCAGTTCTGGTGTCCTCAACATAAAAAGGACATGGAGCTGTTGGAACAAGTCCAGAGGAGGGCCACGAGGATGATCAGGGGACTGAAGCATCTCCCATACAGAGACAGTCTGAGAAAGTTGGGTCTGTTCAGCCTGGAGAAGAGAAGTCTGCATGGAGACCTCCTAGCAGCCTTCCAGTATCTGAAAGGGGCCTATAGGGATGCAGAGGATGGATTATTCGTTAGGGACTGTAGTGACAGTGAGTAATGTTGACAGTGTATTGCATAGTTGAATCTCAAAGCACTTTCTGCTACAAGTGCAGGTTAGAAGATTGCTGTCATATGGCTCTTTTAGCACTGAAGCAGAGTTGGAAACAGCTAGGGCTGGACTTAAATAACTCCATGAGAGAGTGTGCAAGATGTAGAAAGTAGAGTTTAAGGTGTAGAAATGGGGCTCTAAGGTTTGATGATCACCAAAACAGCTTCTCTAAGGTATAGAAGTAAAAGCATGTCAAGCTATTTCCATAGTCTATGCCTTGCTTATCATGACTCTAAAGAACATAATCCTCAGCTTCAATTAATTTCCTACATAGTGATTTAGATTATTTTCTTCTCTTGACATTGTCTAGTCCTCTTGTCATACCAGAGAAAAATTCAGCCCCATTCAGAAGATGAGCACACCATCGGTGCAGATCTTCTGTACTGTTTTGAGTGCACAATCAGTGCAGATTTTATGTACTGTTTTGAACCTTCTGAGTTGCTGTACAGACGAACTTGGTATACTGGGAAAACTGTAATGGCACCTTGCCATGAACACTGTGTTTCCACAACCTGTAGAACAAAGCAGTTGGATGTGGGCTGGAGACAGAATTGGAAAGAGCATTTGCTACATGGTGGGCTTCATTCAAGTGAAGGTCCACTACAGCAGTAAGTTAACAATGGCACAACTTTAAGCCAAACACTTCAATACAAAATGTTAGGTGCCAAATGTTTGCTTTGCTAAGAGGGTTTTTTTAATGTTACACAAACATTGAAATTATTGAGCTTGTAAATTAATTTATTAAAATCAAATTATTGAGTTTGTAGAAAGTATGCAGTTCTCAAAGAAGAGAAGGGTAGTGAAAACCTCATCAAAACTGATGTAAAGAGAAGGGCTTTGAAAAACTAACTCCCTCTGAAGTTTGGCATATCTAACTTCTTTCCTTTTCAGACTAGTGTGCAGAAGCTGAAAATGAGCATATAATATCGTCTAAATATCCTTATTCACATGGATGTTAGCAAACTCTTTGCATATTCCTGTTGCAAGCAGACATGAATATATTTCTCCTGTGCTTAAAGATCTGATGTCAGTGAGCATAGTGCCGAGTTAAGCTCATAAATGCTGAACTGAGATAGTATGTATTAACTCAGCTCTGACACTGGGCATGAATCGTTAAGCCCAGCCCATCATTTTTGGTGCTCAACTTGATGATCACATATAACTCCTAATGCTAGAGTCAGGAAACTCCTGGTGGACCAAAGGTGAAGATGAAGAAAGAGGAAGGAGATTTTTCCAGAGCTGTTCCACTTTGTCTTCCTTTTTCCTTTTTCTTTTTTTTTTTTAAGCTGAATCAACATACTACTTGGTTTTGTTCAATGTGCATAATTCAACAGTGATAGTTATTCTGAAGTTACTTGTTACTTCAGTCTTTGTTACTATATTTCATGTAAGCCTTCTTCTAAACCAATTCTTTGTGTATGATAGTATTTATTCAAATTTTCAAGAGGTTTAGTCACTGAGGCAAGCTTGCTGAATTGGAATTGTCCTGCTCGCACAATCCCAGTACTTTGGCTAGTTACCACATCTTTAAAAACAGTATTTTACCAAATCAGGCTGGCACATAATTTTTTTTCCACATTTTTAATCCATATAATAGGAGACTTTTGGGTGGTTGTAGCATCCCCTTGTAGCTGGCTTTCTTTTGCAAAATGCATATATTGGAATAGAGTCTTCTTATAAGATAGGGAACCCCTGCTGCAATAGTCTGCTAAGATATACACAAAGGTGCATATCAATGGCTCAATGTCCAGATGGAAAACAATAATGAGTGGTGTCCCTCAGGGGACATATAAGGAGTGATATAAGGAAGAAATTCTTTCTTGTTAGGGTGGTGAGGCACTGGAATGGGTTGCCCAAGAAAGCTATGAATGCTCCATCCCTGGCAGTGTTCAAGGCCAGGTTGGACAGAGCCTTGGGTGGTATGGTTTAGTGTGAGGTGTCCCTGCTTATGACAGGGGGGTTGGAACTAGATGGTCTTAAAGTCCTTTCCGAGCCTAACTATTATATCATACTATGAGTGCCATTTTGTCCCACCAGTCCATTGGTACCTCTGTTGGCTGACGTAAATCAAGGACCTCTCCTCATTCACTCTCCCATTTGATGGGAACATGGGAAACTTCTGTGCAAGGTAGAAATCCTCAAAGACTGAAAAGAAAAGAAAAACCAGTCTCTGCTAGCAAGTCCCTAAGTAGTAAATCATCTAGGTGTTTGCAACTGCTAATTGCTACTGCTTCTCCTCTTCTACAGTATCTCTGCAAAGAGTTATTCTTTCAACAGTGTAAGCTTTCAAGGTCTTTAGGTAAGTGCTTTTAGGTAAGCTATTTTTTTTTTTTTGTGAAGACTGTGATGGACTAAAAATACTATTTTTCTTTTTGATATTTCATAGAATCATAGAATCATTAGGGTTGGAAAGGACCTCAAGATCACAGAATCACAGAATCCTGAGGGTTGGAAGGGACCTCGAAAGATCATCTAGTCCAACCCCCCTGTGAGAGAAGGGTAACCTAAATTACATCACACAGGAACTTGTCCAGGCAGGCCTTGAATATCTCCAACGTTGGAGACTCCACAATCCCCCTGGACAACCTGTTCCAGTGCTGTGTCACTCTCACAGTAAAGAAGTCTCTCCTGATGTTCACATGGAATCTCCTATGCTCCACTTTACACCCATTGCCCCTTGTCCTATCACTGGACATCACTGAAAAGAACCTAGCTCCATCATCCTGACACTCACCCTTTACATATTTGTAAACATTGATGAGGTCACCCCTCAGTCTCCTCTTTTCCAAGCTAAAGAGACCCAGCTCCTTCAGCCTCTCCTCATAAGNATATAGTTTACAGGTCAAAAAGGTAAGCTGGTGAAAATAAGATTAAAAAAATAATTGCTTCCTTTGTAGCATCCGATCATCATCTTTGTGGCTCTGCGCTGGACTCTTTCAAGCAATTCCCTGTCCTTCTTGAACTGAGGGCTCCAGAACTGGAGACAATATTCCAGATGAGGCCTCACCAAGGTAGAGTAGAGGAGGAGGAGAACTTCTCTTGACCTACTAACCACAGCCTTTCTAATGCACCCTAGGATGCCATTGGCCTTCTTGGCCACAAGGGCACATTGCTAGCTCATGCTCATCCTCCCATCCACCAGGACCCCCAGGTCCCTTTCCCCTTCACTACTTTCCAGCAGGTCAACCCCCAACCTGTACTGGTCCATGGGGTTGTTCTTCCCCAGATGCAAGACTCTACACTTGCCCTTGTTGAATTTCATCAAGTTTCTCCCCGCCCAACTCTCCAGCCTGTCCAGGTCTCGCTGAATGGCGACACAGCCTTCTGGTGTGTCAGCCACTCCTCCCAGTTTAGTATAATCAGTGAACTAAGTACCATGCTTGATTGCTCCCTGCTTCCCAAGCCCCAGAAGGGGATGGAGAATGAAAGGATGGGGAGAACTGGAAAAAGATAAAACCTATGGGTTGATGTAAGAACAGTTTCATAGTTGAAATAAATTAAAATATAATAATATATAACAATTGTAATGAAAAGAGGAGGCAGGTGGAAGAGAGGGAGGAATAAAGGAAAAAAAAAAAACAAGTGATGCCCACCCAATAAAATTGCTTACCACCCACTGACGGATACCCAGTCTGACCTGAGCAGTGACGGATCCCTTCTGGGCAACTCCCCACAGTTTATATACTGGTCATGACGTGCTGTGTTATGGAATACCTCGTTGGCTAGTTTGGGTCAGGTGTTCTGTCTGTGCTTCCTCCCAGGTTCTTGTGCCCCCCTCCCCTTACTGGCAGAGAGTGAGAGACTGAAAAGTTTTTGATCAGGGTAAGTGCTACTTAGCAGGAACTAAAACATGGGTGTGTTATCAGCACTGCTCTCATACTAAACCAAAAAACAGCACTGCACCAGCTGCTAGGAAGAAAAATAGCTCTGTCCCAGCTGAATATGGGACAGTTAGTAAGATTGATAAGCAGCCCTGCATTTTGGGAATATGTTTGTAATACACCACAGCACTGCTGAGACATAATGGCTTGAACAGCATAGCGTTATTAATCATATTTACTAATGAAGAATTAAGAAAATGGCACTGTTCCCCCAAATATAATTTGAAAGAAATTATATGGTATTGAAATTTACATGAGAATTCAACATTAAAACCAGGTTTTTCCTCATAACACAGGTAATTAAATAGAGAAAAAACATTATCAGCATCAGATCCTGTGGGTTTCAGATATGCAATGCCAATGGACATTGTGAATCAAGATTTAGAAAAGAACCTGTCTACTCTGAACACATTGGGTTTTTCTGGTGTTTTTTTGTTTTTGGTTTTTTTTTTTTGTTTTGTTTTGTTTTACAAGATTCACATGCAAAACACTAGACAGATTTAAACTATTTGTTTTGAATAGCAGAAAATGGCTTAGCTGTTATACAAACTTTCAAAGACTTAAGGATAAGCCTTAGAAGCAAGCAAATAAGCTTCTTATGATCAAAATTTCTATTCAGGACTGGCATATGCATTAACCAAAGATTACTGTTACCTATCATTCTCATTGTAAAGCTGCATGATTGTGTATGGCGTTCACAATTTAAATGTGCTAAGGAATGTAGTCTGTATGCAGAACAGATCAATACAATTTGAGCACTTCATGGACCACCTGGTCAGTTATTTTTAGATGGAGAAAGAACTGCTTGACATGTTAACTGGAAAACTGCAAATACCTGTATTGTACAATATTTTTCAGTATTTAGTTTTGTGTCTTTTTCTGAAAGAACACATACAAATCTGAGAAATGTAGCATTAGTAAGGGACCTTTATGTAGCTGATCTCCTTTCAATGAGATGGGAGTAATGACAGCTATTTTGTTGTTCATTGTCTAAGCAGTGACAGAAGTTTTCTGTCCCCTCTAAACACAAAAAGCATTCTGAATTAGAAAACTTCCTTCAGTGTCTGTCCAAAATCTTTGATGCAACCAAAGTTTGTTTCTCTTTCACTTTTTCCAGTGAGAATGGAGAACAATTTATATACAACATTTTTACCAACCTTGACATTAGAGAACTGTTGTCATGTTACCTCTATGATTTCTCTTCTTTAGACTAACCCCACTGAATTTTTTCAGCTTTTCCTTTTAGTTCACATTTTTAAAACCTTTTATTACTCTTCATGTTCTCTTTAGGACTCAGACAATTTGCTTTTGTCTGCCTTAAGCAGAGTAGCCAAGCTACAATCAGTGTTCTAGCTGAGGATGAAGAAAAAGCAAAGCAATTTGCTCCATTTCAGATTTGCAATATTCCTGTCAGTACAGTTCAGAATAAGTGTCCCATATGACATTTTTCAAGTTTAATCTTAACAACCAGACTCTTTCCTGGCATAATGATTGTTTCCTTTCTTTTTATTTATGTGCTTTATTTCCCCTTCCTACTAAGGGCACTGCTTTGCACTAATCCTAAAAGAATTTACCTTACTGACTTTAAACCATTTTTCTGATCTACCAGGGTTATTTCAAATTATGATCATCTCCTCCAAAATGTTTGTAAATTCTCCCAGTACAATTCCATGTGTGAATTTTATGTGTTATATTTCATTACTTAAATAGTTTACATATGTTAAGGCTTGTATAGTTAAAAAAGAAATAATCTCAGGACAGAGCTTTTAGTCTGATAATGACTATTAGTTGTTAGACATAAACTATTAGTTTTTGAGATTAGTATTTTGCTTATCATTCTGCAAATATTTCCACTTTATTATAATATCACAGAGTCAAATACCTCAGTGAAATTGAGGTGTGGCAAAACTACTGCTTGACTTTGTTCATTAAGCTACCTACAAGGAAATTTAATTGTTCTAGTAAGATGGTTTTGATGGACCATACATCGTGGAGGGGATTATTTTATCTACTTACCAGTATTCTGAGAATTCTTAGCAACTCTTCCAGGATCCTCCTGGGTATCAGATAAGGCTGGGTGATCTGTGATTTTCAGGTACTCCTTTACTTTTTTAAAACTGGGTAATATTTTCCCCTTCTGCTTTTGAGATCTCAGTCATACTTTTCCTTAAAAATCAGGATTGGTTTCTGATCCAGAGGTACAAGTGTATACATCCATATTTCTAGGGGACTTCCTTACAGCTGTAATTTTACTCACCTTGCAAGCTCGTTGTGTTTTTCTCCTAGCTATCACTAGCTACATATGCATGCCTGCATGTATTCAGGTATTCCCCAAAATCTTTTTATGAAGGAAATAACTTCAGAAAAAGCAGGATAGAGCCCACAGAATGATATAGCATTTTCAGAACTATCTCATTAGATCAATATTTTAAAAATATACATAAAGGAATGTTATTAGAGATGGAAATTTACTTGTATACTGTAAAATGAATGAATTACTTGCTAAGGTTCCACATTATACATAGATGTAAGTGAATTTGTAAGGTACAGAATGTTAATTATTTTCATTTCCACATCCTAAACTTAAGAAGGGAATGAACAGAAGTATCTCAGAAAAATGTGAGCTCTGACTGTGACTGCCAGATAGCCAAAGCTCCTTCTCAGGATAAGAGCATGCAGAAAATACTACAAACTGTTAGCACAGGAAAGCCATAGTCCCAGCCTGAATTACCTAATTACAGTAATTTAATGAGTTTTACTCTTAAGTAAAGCTAAGACAGTTTGTGTATGTTGTATAAATTAATTTGGAACTGCAAACATTGCCCACAATCCCCCAACAATCAACAGACTGTTTGCCTTTTCCATGGTTTAGGGACAGGGGAGCAAGAGCATGGGGATGTTTTATTTCTGTTAGATATCATGCATTTGGTGTAGTCTGATTATAGATCACAATCTAGTGGATAAATTAAGATGGTATTAGTGAAATGCATGTTACAAGAAGTATCCAATTTAATAAGATGGTAGAAAATGATATCAAAATAATAAAACATGAGTTAATGAAGTTGCAAAAGTTAAGTTTGTAGTTTTTATTTTAGATTACCAGAGCAACGATGCTGTTGCATGGGTGATTATTTGCTAGTATTTATTTAAGAATTGAAAGAAGAATGCCTGCTTTGTTAGAGCCTAGCCATTGTCAGTGGATATGTACAAGCAGATAAAGTGAGAGCAAAGGAATAAGTAAATGTTCGTATATTTAGCCTGCTGCAAGTATTCGGTGAAAATGATTCAGAGCATAACTAAGTCCTCAGGGGTGATCAGGGAAACTGTTAAGCACATGATGTTGATATATAAATCATATCTCTGAATTCCATGCAAGGAAAATTACAGAGGTCTTGCATAAGACCTCAAGGAAGCATGGTAGTAGATGGTAATCCTGGCTGAGTGGTGTTAAAGCATTGTTCCTGATGTTTTCATGTGCTGATACAAGTCAACTCAAAGATCAGTTAAATGCCAGAGTTTTTTTTAATGTGCTGAAATGGTGACTGACACTAGTTAATATTTTGTCACAATATGGGACAAGTATGCCCTTAAGAAGCTCTGGCAAGAGTCCTGTGGCTTTACTATTGTAGATGAAATGTATCAGTTGCAAGGGAATAAAGCAAATCTTTGTCAACTTTTTTCTTTTTTTTTTTTTTTTTTTCAAGAGTTTTTTTAAATA
>NDXB01018953.1:43445-63745 GCA_002631895.1 Agapornis roseicollis
TTTTTTTTTTTTTTTTTTTCCCGAGCTATTCTGAATACTGCTTCATTTTCAGTGAGAATCTTTGTGGCAGGATGAGATGTTACAAGGTTTGCAAAACAGCTTAGAAGCAGGATTTATTTTGAAACAATCTGAATGACTAATGAGATGATCAATATACAGCTTGGAGCAAGGCATCTAGAAATAGCCAGTACTCTATTCTGAGCTGAGAACTCAGTTGGAATCCTGCAACAGAACAGAGTTTTGCAAATTCTCCTAATGAAATGTCAGACCTTCAGTGCAAGTTGTCCAGCTTCCGTAGAATCAGTTGAATTGTGTCAGTATACGAAAGCTGAGGATTTCTCTCATGAACTTGTAACAGAAGCACGGACACTAAGACAAACAAAGTTGGTACGCAAGGTTTCCTTTTCAGGAGCTACAGTTTATCTTGGAATCAAGCTTTAGCATTATAGGGGATAAAAAGCCTTTTAGACATGAAAATGGCTAATGGACATTAATCAGCAATTAAAAGCAAACTTAAAAATGGATAATCGTGCCTTTCACCATAGTTCACATATAACATGTTGTTATTTTTCTTTCAGAATGCTCAGTCAAAAGCATTGAATTAAGAAAGGAAAGCAAAATAATAATAGCCTCCTAATTTAATTTTAAATACTGATTTCTACATTAAAAGCTTAATTTCTGCTTTTAATACTAAGCAGAGAATGTTTGGAGAATTCAGTATTTTTTTCCAAACCTGTGTTTTCCAACTCAACTCCAGAGTTCCAAAACTGATTCCACTCTCCTAGTACGTGGTCTTTCATCACACTGTTAATTTTGAGAAAATTCTTTCCAACATTTCAGATATTCTTCAATAGAACAAATGGCTACAGCTACAATAACTAGTTCTTCTATCCCATGGGGTTTATATTTCTGATAACTGAGAAGCAAACATCTTTTATGTGTTGAAAGAGAAGAACGACACTTAAGCTGTGATATGTTTTATTACCCGAGACTTCATCATGTTCATTAGGCCTTGAAATTAAAGTTTCTTGTAAAACTGAATGTGTTTCTACTAAGATGTGCCTGGATAGATGCAAGAGCATAGATATACTGAAGACAAAACACTTTTCTTTGGTAACATCAAATATTGCAAGCCACATGTTCAATTTTTAGGTTAAGTCAAAGGCTACTGTTCTCTGAAACATTAACATGGCTTTCTGGATGGTAAATCAATACGATCGTTAATTTTCATGTGCTCACTAGAGGACCTTCTTTAAGCTGAAGATGTGAGATAGAAAACCTTTATAGCTCCTAGCAGAAACCTCATGACTACAATTTTACAGCATTGTCCTGGGTTTAGCAGTAGCAGTCAATTTTTCTCCTTCTTGGTAGCTGATGCAGGTTTTATGTTTTGACTCTCCCTGGAACATAGCTGATAATACCAGTGTTTTTAGTTATCGCTAAGTAATGTTTATTCTGATGAAGGACTTTATAAGTCTCATGCTCTGTCAGGGAGGAGGGGAAGCTGGGGGGAAGCAGGGACAGGACACCTGACCCCAGCTAGCCAAAGAGGTATTCCATACCACAGCACGTCATGTCTGAGGAGGTAATGGGGAGTTACACGGAAGGACACTTCACTTCGCGGTCAGGCTTATTTTCAGCGGGTGGTATCAGACTCTCTTCCCTTGTTATTTCCCTTAACGTTATTATTATTGGTGGTAGCAATAGTGGTTTGTGTTATACCTTAGTTACTGGGCTGTTCTTGTCTCAACTCATGGGAGTTGCATTCCTTCGATTCTCCTCCCCATCCCTCAGGAAGGAAGGAGGGAGAGGAGGAAAGAAAGAGGGGGAGGGAGTAGAAACTGGTTGTACACCACGACAAGCAAGAATTTTCTTCCTCATCATAACAATGCGGAGGACAACAGCTGAAAAGTTATGGTGTGGGAATGCTAAATAACTGAGGACATGCAGGAAGTGCAGTTGTGTCTCTCTCAGGCCTCTCCAAAAGCAAGTAAGATTATAAATAATAACGGATTCTTGGCCAGCCACTATCAGGTATTCAAAAGTACACAGCTGTGGGTGCAAAAGGAGTGTGTGTAGGAACATGTGAGAATAAGTGTGATTATTGTGCTGACTTGATCTGTTCCCAGAACACTGGGGCAAACCTGATGACTTTCTGTTCCAGAACACTGGAACAATGTTTGCATGTTTTTGAGGAGGTGAGATTGCTGAGTATGTGAATATCCTGTATGGCTACACAGTCAAGATCCTAGACTGTACCTGTAAAAAGGACAAGAAAAAAAGAATAAATTACTTAGATCATGCACTGAGTCAATGTCTTTCAGTCCACTGCAGTCTGGTACTGGTTTTTTATGCAACATTTCTGTCTGAATCAACCAGTATCCAAAGATTCCTTCCATTAATTTCAGTGATTTGCAATCGGTGCATCTTAGAGGCTGATTTGATAGCCTAGCACTGTAAAAGGACTTCAAAAATTCTTCATGCTGTTGCAATTGCTGTTTCTATTAAGAACTTGTATACTCAGTGATTTTTCATAATTGTGAATTTTGACATGCTTGTGTTGGAGATGTGCAAGTGTAATTACTAATTCTGTTTGTTCTTAGTCTGAAATCTCTGTTATTATATAGAAAGAAGGCACATTATCTGAGTTTCAAAATGAAACTAGTGTCTCATTCATAAAATTACTAGGGGAGAATGTTTAACCAAGAGAATAGCGTTAATAGTTAATACAGAAAGGAAATGGTATATTAAATGGTTAACTTCCTGGTTGCGCTCCTTTTGATGCAGCCCAGGATACAGTTGGCTTTCTGGGCTGCAAGTGCACACTGCCAGCTCATGTTTAGTTCTCATTGAGCAACATCTCCAAGTTGTTCTCCACAGGGCTGCTCTGAATCTCTTCTTTGGCCAACCTGTAGGTGTGCCTGGGTTAGTTGCCATTATAGAGACACAGCTTCATCCTGCTTCTGTTGGGACTAGAACATGGAGTAAGGAAGCTGTTTTCCTCTATTTCATCTGGTTTTAATACCCTAATTGTTGAGGGTCAAGACCCTCAATCAATTCTCTGGCAGTCCTGTGTATATGATTTCATGCTGCCCTGAGCCTCTATGTAGAGAATTCTTACAATCTTTCATCTACTGCTATTACCATCAAGAATTTCTGTAGGCAGCCAGCAAAGTGAGGTCAATAGAACTGAAAGCAAATTGGGAAGATCTTGTGTTTTCTTTCAGGTAATGGTTGTTATACTTCAGTAGACATCTTGGAGACACACGGGAAAAAAAAAAAACCCTGACTGAATAGCAGTTAGACAATGCTGCATATTTAAGCAGCTCAACAAGAACGAAGTTATAGTCTTGAAAAGAAGAAAAAGTAAAGCAAACAATTAACATGTCCATTGCCAAAACAGGGAAAAAACCCTAAGCTTTCATGGTAGTTTGACTTAAGATTTAGAAATCAAAAAATCTTCCCAAAGAAGTCTTGCAAACTGATAAATGTCTGTGATTAGGTCAAGAATGGGGAAACTGAAAATAAAGGGAAAGTCCTAAATATAGTCATCAATAGCTTGGAAGATTAAACCTTGTACCATATGAGATGTCCCTGATATATTGCAGCTTTTTCTCACATTTAGTTATGTGAAGGATAATCAATTTTGTAACATAGACTTTTGGTCATTGCATGCCTGCTTTCATAGGCATCACTGTTTGTAGTTGTGATTTCATACTGTTCCAAATTCCTTTCTAGTATTTGCCAGCGTTCCATAATTTTCTGGCATTGTATAGCATAGCATAATACTGCTAGGGTGGATGTCTCCTTTACAGAATGCCAAAGCTGTTGTTCTATGACTTCTGTTTGCAGATATGGGGAGATTACAGGTCTGTCAAAATAATAGATTAAATAGCTGTGGAAGTAATGTTGATGGCTAATCACATAACAGAACTATGTTGACTAGGGCTTGAGGGGAATGTTGTGCATTCAATTTCCTGGTCAGGTTCCTCAGAAGACCCTGATCTAGAAAGACTATAAACTAGTAAGTGGGTTATTACTGTTTTGTCCCCTTAGTGTGAGTAGGTAAATAGAAACACTGAATTTCAAATGAAGTCCTCATGACTACATATCATGGTGCTCTTATCCTGGCTCATTCAATCTCCACATCTCAGCATCTGATAATGCACTTTACTATTGTTCATGCCTCTTCCTTATTGCACAGTGTGTAGGCCCTGGAGACACTTCCTTCAATGGATATTTAGTGTGTTTGTGCTGTTCAGCCCTGAGAATAGGACATGAAATAGAACTTGAATGACTCCTATAAGGAGTTTTGGAGTGGATCTGGTTATTTTGTATAAAGTCCTCATTTCAGCTGAGATAGAGTTAATTTTCTGGTGGTAGTTGGTACAGGGCTGTGTTTTGGCTTTAGTCTGAGAATAATGCTGGTAACACACGGATACCCTGTGTGATATTTAGTTGCTGGCTCATTATAAGCCACCACAAATAGCTGGCTTTACATGTACACCAAAAAGAGCTGAACTTGCTGTTGTTTTCTAGAGTCTGATAATTTTGTCCCTTCATCCATCCAGTTTAAATATTACAGTGTTTTGTTCTTGTTGCCAGTGAAAGTACTATGTGATCGGGAACAGATCAGTGGAAAGTGTTAATAGGTGGATATTAAAAAAGACGAATGTGTGTTGGTTTATTTGAAAGTTGGTTAGCCCTTATAACCATGATTTGTTATCATCTTGGTCTTATTTGGGATAATAGCGAAGCACAACAGTCCAAAGTAATCTTTTGGGAACAGTTTATCTCACAGTTGCATTGGTCCTAGAATGTGAAGAAGTGGGTGGGGGTGGGAGAATTTTGGGGTGGGAATAGCCATCCTCTGGTAGGTGGTAGGGGCAGCTTTCTGAAAAGTATGGAATTTTTTAAAAAGGTGCCATCTTTGCCCATATCTAACTGAAACGCCTAAGATTTGAGGTGATCTGACTGAAATCTAATTTAGTAAGCTCAGCCTTTGTCTGAGCTGTAATCAAAGGTTTGATTCCTCTGTCAAATTACTTAGGTGCTATGGCTTAGTGTTGTTTGTAGAGTGGGAATAATGCAGGTATTGCACCTCTTGTGAAAGGGCAGCTGCTACTGAGTGCCTCTCAATGCCCAGCTATGCATGGTCCTTCTGGCTGTTAGCATGATTGGTACTGCTGTTCTGTGTTAGAACATCCATCTGCGTTTCATGGCAATGTGGTTGTATAAATAGCCCTGGCATCCACTGACTATGTTTTTTTATGTTCTCTTGGAAATCTAAATATATTAAAGTTGTTAATAAGAACAGATGCTTCCATGATTCTGTTCATCATGCCTCACCAATATGGAGAGCAAAAATTTCTCACTAGTATGGAAAGCAAAAATTTCATACAGAGAAGCTTTTAATTCCTTCTGCCAGCACCATCCAGAGGCAGAAAAAAGTTATCTTGAAAAATGAGTGAAACTTTTCTTTGCAAGATTTTGTATAAGTTCATATCAGCAGAAAGATCCTTTCAAGACCAAAAGGTTTAAAAGATTCACTCTGCCATTGTTTTAGCAACTAACAAGGCCTGAGGTCTAAATGACATTGAACTCAAACAAATTCATATTGTCCCCTTTAGAAGTATAAGGAAAAAACAAGTCATGAATGAAAGAGATGATTTAGGAGTTACTTTATATGATTATGTTATCAAGATTATTTAATCTGTTCTCACTGTTTTGGATATGATTGCCTTTATCCCCTATTCCATTTCTGGCTGAATAGTACTATGCAATTCTGGAGGTCTAATAGAGTGAATAAAAAAGCAAGTTTAGGCAAAATGATGAGGCCACAATTCCACTGTCTTAGGTATGCAGCTGACTTAGAAGAAGCCTGCTTAAACAGCCTGAAGAAAAATAACACTGACTTGAAGCATAAGCCAGAATTTGAGCTTGCTTATTATTTTTTTAGATGTGTATCAGGGAACTTTAACACATAGCAGCCCACTTATGTGATGTATTACATCTCAGGGAAATGTAGATCTTTGGGTTCTACCTTTACCTTTCCATCACACAATTTGTAGGGTACAGAACTTGCTAGTTTGCTATTGATGCCTCTGGCATGGAACTGAATAGATGTGTTGGTTTATTATTTAAGATGACATTTTATATAAATTGTCCCACAGAAATTAGTGGTTACCTGCCTAGCTGGTCACTTCAATGCATATATTCCATGTTTACTTGTACATTCACATTTGCATAAGCAAATTGGAGTAAGCTGACAGTGTCATCCTGATGAAAGCTGTAAGAAAATTTCCTCATCATATGAAACTAAAGGCGAAATTATATTTTGACAAGAATAGTCATCAAGATAGAATTAGTGCAGATTGAAACGTGTCTTGGAAAACTAGGTGCGTACGCCTGATAAATAGATTAATGTTTCTCCAAAATAGCATTGCATTTGCTTACATATAGTGAGAGAATTCAGAAGACTCATGGCACAACAGGACTTTTTCTCCTTTGAAATAATTTTCTTGTAATATAAGATATATTATATGACATACTAGAGAGAATAAAATTCAAAATAGTTATGAAAATAGTTATGCATGTCACATTTGGAAGCTTTCACACACTGTATTCCTGTGCATACCCTGAAAGTTGGAAAAAAGATTAGGAAAATACTGTGAAGATCATTGATATAAATAGTCAACACACTCTTGGCATCTGCTATTCAGACTGTAATTCATTCATCACATTAGAAAAGGAGAATTGTTAGTAAGTGAAAGGCATGGCCAAGTCTAGTGCACCCTCCAATAGATAATTCACTTGGTAACTTGCAGGTATCATCAATGTACATGACTGCCACTTAAGAACTTGAATATTTATGGAAAATAACCACTTTTTCTCTCTGAATGGTGTTGTAGACTCTAACAATTTGAAAGTGCCATAGTGAAGGAGGGGATCAAGTAGTTTTGGTGAAGAGATTTTTGGAACGCCATATTTGAAAGCAAAAAACCCCACACAGAAACAGGGTGCTTTCTGCAGGTTTCCATGACATGATAGATCCTGGCAGTTGACTGAGTTTATCAGTTTCATTTTCAGACGTGTGGGTTAAGATGCCCTTCCTCATACTTCTAGAAGCTGTGTACTGTGAACTTTTAAAGCTGCACTTGATTTTTCTCTTCAGAACCTTTCCTGAGTTAGACTTGCTAACAGGGTATTCATGTAGGCTTCATTTCCACACTAGGAAGTACAGTTTACAACTTGTGAAACAGATCACTCTGTCTGTAGCCTTGTCATCTTTCTTTACGTTTCCATTACTTTGAAAAAGATAATATGGTTTGTGTTTTTTCCCCCTTTTGTTTTACTCTTTACCATGAGAAGATGTTGCAGGGTACAAAAAGCAATATGTATGTGCTTCAGGATCCTGAATTATCCATCCATTCCAGGGCAGTCTATGTCAAGGGTAATGCCAACTATATGCATATAGTAACAGCAGGCTATGTCTTACAAAGAGTAGTTCATGTCTTTTGGAGATATGCAAGATTTCTGATGCATAGACTCCATTCAGGTGCTTGAAAATATTCTTCCCTGTTTCTGAGTGGCCATGGCACTAGGGTGAAGTAAGTCCAGCCCCAAAGATGATTTAGGTCTCCAGCTCAGTATTTGCCCTTTGTGGATGCATGACCTTAACTATAAGAATTTTATTTTTTTTGAGGCTTAATAGGAAGTCTATGTTAACTGGTGTAGAAGCTGTGGAGTGTGGACGTAGATTGAGATCTTTTGATGTGAAAACATAAGCATTCACTTACTGAAAGGTATCTATAGTCTTCAGTTTTGAGCTTGACAGTGGAAACTATGTTCTGTGTCTGTTTCCCTTCTTTACCTTCATGCACACTGGCTGTATTCTCCTCTGAAATAATTTGTCTCTTAGCAGTTATGAAAGAAAAGAGCTCCTATTGCTTGGGCTGCTAGCATACTAATATACAACGATAAAAGCCTGATTAAGCTAAGGGAGGAGACCATATTAAGAATAAAGACTGATTTGAAGATAGATCCTTTAAACTGCTTGTTGTAATGTGAGGAAGACACAGCTAGCATGTCACCTTCTAAATCATTTGCACCTCAGCTGTGACAGATTTCTACACAAGTGCTACACAAGTGCTGGATGGGTGCTGTCCTTGTTTGTGTCTGTTCACCTCTCAAAGAGGATGAAACCCGCCCGGGGAAGGGAGCCTAATTGTGGCATGTTATGCAAAGCAGAACTGTGAAAAGATCGGACTATGAGCAGTGTGGACGGCATAAAATGAATCATACTATCTGAACGAGGCACTGGCCCCAGAGAGACAAATACTTCGAACTTCTTCTCAGCAGGTGGCACTATTGAGCTTATTATGTTAGCAGAGCTGACGTCTCGCTCGGTTTTTCACACCCGTTTTGTTGTTGCTTTTTAAAAATTATTTTATTTTAATATCACTGTGATCCGTTCTGCATGTGTCTCAAACTGCAAGTCATGATAGGGTGCTGTTGTACCACAGCCAATGCCAAGGGCAGCAAAAACACAGTACAGGAACAAGGTTTTTCACATTGTTCGTGCTGGAAGTCCATTTCTTTCTGGTACCAGAATAAAAACTCTTCTGATTCTGAGTAGAGCCTATTTGTATTATGTTTTTAATGACTAATTATATGCCTTAGTTGAAAGAAATTGTATGCATATTGATAGAATGCATAATGGCACAGCAGCATTAAAGATGGCTAAAGTCCTCCCAAGATCTTGCCCTGCGCTCCAGGTGCAACACGCATCCTGCTGGGGGACCTACATGTTTTTTGTAAATGTTAGCCCCAGCCTTCTAAGTAACCTACTGCCAAGACTTTCAATGTCATTCTGTAGAAGTGATAATGTATAGAATACTTTTAAGACTAGGGATGTTGCACATGTCAAAGCAGTGTTCTTTAGTGGCTGAATGTTCACATTTCACCCCTGCTGGTTCACAAGCAATGAGATCTTAGGGTTGTCATTGATGTGAAACTGAACATAATGAATGTCTAATCTGCTAAAGTTCATCTGTATTATGACAAGGTTTTGGTTTAAAGGACCTAACTATTTCTGATCCATTTTTGTGTGGCTATTGTCTGAATTAACTGCTTCTATTTAAAAGAAGTGTGTAAGCTAATTCAGATATGTGTACTCTTTTTATTTGAAAATAAGGGCCAATGACATATGATGAATAACAAGAATCAGAATAATTACCCCTGAAACAGTTCCTCAATGTAATTTGTAGGAGATATTCTACATTAAGACTCAAGAGGAAAAAGAAAGAAGAAAAACAGTCACTTGAAAATGCTCACAACTAGAATGTTAGTATTCTTATCAGGTAAATAATAACATCTGTCATACATCCTCATTTATGTGCATAACACTTCACAAGTAAAATATAGGTTCCACAAGTAAAATATAGGTTCCACAAGGCAATTAAATGTGTCTGTGTTTAGCCAGGTAGATAACCAGGGATTCCCTATAGTGGTTTTTATGTAGATTGTATCCACTCTGGGATAAACTGTACCCATGACACAACACAGATGTGTCTAAATTATTCCTGTGCATAATGCCTTCTTTGCCTCAGTCCCCTGAAGACAGGGAGCAAAATGAAGCCCCATAATCCAAGTGCAAATAGTCAGTCACCTGCTATACCACTGTCCGGAGTTCAGCAATAGCAGTCAATTTTTCTCCTTCTTAGTATCTGGTGCAGCACTGTGTTTTGACTCAACCTGGGAACATAGCTGATAACAGGAATGTTTTTAATTGTTGCTCAGTAATGTTTATTCTGACCAAGGACTTTGTGATTTTCATGCTCTGCCAGGGAGGAGGGGAGGCTGGAAGGAAGCAGGGGCAGGACACCTGACCCAATCTGACCAAAGAGGTATTTCATACCACAGCATGTCATGCCCAGGATGTAACTGAGAGTTACCCAGAAGGGCTAGTTCTCTGGGGGTTGGAGGAGGTATTCGGTCGGCATTCGGTTGGGTGTGGGGTGTCATGAGTTATCTGTTGGTCGTTGGTGAGATGCTGTATTCTTTTCCCTTGTTATTTCCTTTATCATTATTATTGGTGGTAGCAACAGTGATTTGTGTTATGCCTTAGTTACTAAACTGTTCTTATCTCAACCTGTGGGAGTTGAATTCTTTTGATTCTCCTCCCCATCCCTCCGGAAGCAGGGGAGGGCAAGAAAGGGGGGTTGAGTGAGTGAACAAGCTGCGTGGCTGGGTTTAAACCATGACAACCACTTAGACATATACAAGTCTGTGGGCCTGGATGGCATCCAGCCAAGGGTACTGAGTCAGCTGGCAGAGGCGCTCACCAAGCTACTTTCAGTCATTTACCAGCAGTTCTGGCTAATGAGGGAGACTCCAGTTAGCAAGTGTGAAGTCCATCTACAAGAATGACTGAAAGAAGGGTATAGGGAACTACAGGGCTGTCAGCCTGACCTCCGTGCCAGGAAGGTTATGGAGCAGAGTATCTTGAGTGCCACCCTGTGGCACCAGGTGATCAGCCCCAGTCAGCATGGGTTTGTGGAAGGCAGGTCCTGCTTGACTAACCTGATCTCTTTCTATGACAAAGTGACCCACTTAGTGGGTGAAGGAAAGGCTGTGGGTGCTGTCTACCTAGACTTTAGTAAAGCCTTTGGCACTACTTCCCACAGCATTCTCCTGGAGAAACTGGCTGCTTATGGCTTGGAGGGGTCTACTCTTCACTGGGTAAAAAACTGACTGGATGGCCAAATGGAAAGACTGATGTTGAATGGAGTTAAATCCAGTTGGTGCCCAGTCACAAGTGATGTTCCCCAGGGCTTAGTACTGGAGCCAGTCCTGTTTAATATATTTATCAGTGATCTTGATGCATGTTTGCAAATAACACTGAGTTGGGTGGGGTGCTGATGTGCTGGAGGGTAGGGAGGGTCTGAAGAGGGATCTGGACAGGCTGGATGGATGGGCTGTGGCCAGTGGTATGAGGTTCAACTGGCAAAATGCTGCTACCTGAACTTGGGCCATAGCAACCCCATGCAACAGTACAGGCTTAGAGAAAGCTGCTTTGCAGGAAAGGCCCTGGGGTGCTGGTTGACAGTCAGCTGAATATGAGCTAGCTTGCAGCCAGGAAGGCCAGTAGTATTCTGGATTTTATTAGAAATAGTGTGCCAGCAGGGATAGGGAAATGGTTATCCCTCTATACTCAGCAGTGGTGAGGCCACTGCTTGAATATTGTGCTAACTTTTAGTCCCCTCACTACCAGAAAGACACTGAAGTGCTGGAGTGTGTCCAAAGAAGGGCAGCAAAGGTGGTGAAGGATCTAGAGCAGAAGTCTTAGGAGGAGCAGTTGAGGGAACTGGGGTTCGTTAGCCTGGAGGAAAGGAGGCTCAGGGGGGAGCTTACCACTCTCTACAGCTACCTGAAGTTGTAGCAAGGTGAGTGTCAGTCTCTTCTTCCAACTAACAAGTGATGGGACAAGAGGAAATAGTCTCAAGTTCCTTCAGGGGAGGTTCAGATTTGCTTGGCTTTATATGGGCAAGTAAGAAGTGAAAAATAACTAAGAGGTGTGGCACATGCAATTCTGACTGTGGTATATACTTAACTGCTTGAAAACATGGTCATGATATATTAGAAATGTATTCTGGAGAGCTGGAATAATGCTGACAGCTTTCAGCAAGGACCTTGACATTTTGCTCAGAAACCATTTATTTCTCTATCAGTTTCTGCTCAGATTTTTCACATTGTGAAAAAGAGAGTATGTTTCTTTACTCATCACTTCTGAGACACCAGCAGCTTTTTAGGCAGGTATTCCATCTAACTGCAGATTTGAAAGATATAGGTGTTTTAGAGCAGATGCTTCAGCAACATCTGATATGACTCTTCAGGGATGATTGCTTCGGCAACTAAGAGATGTTACCGGAGTATTAGAACTTCTTCTCTCAAGACCAGTAAGAAATAATCAAACTGTAGAGATGGTGCCCAGAGGTATGAAAAATGACATAGTTCAAAGATCTATCTCCAAACCTTTGTTGCTCAAAGGATATCTGAAGCCTCTAGACAAAATTGTTTTCTAACACAGCATAGAATAACATCAGCACTCTCATAATGCACAGCTGTGTATCTTGTACCCTGTAGAGCTTAGTCTCTTCTCTGGAGAATTGCTTACATGACACTGCCATCTGGATGCATACAAATTATTTTGTTCTTAGTTTAACAAAAACATTAGCCTGGCTGCCAAGAGGAGGTCATTCAGGGTGTCTTTTATCAACAGGTACATAAATGCATGTTCTCTGCCCAGACAAGCTTACAGAATATTGTTGAAAGGACACAAGAATTTTTTGACACAAACAGTAGTGATACTATAGATGTGTAAAGAATGTAGTAGTTTTCCTACTTTATTTTATTACTGAAGACTGACGTTGCAGTCATCTTCAAATTTTCTGTCACTTGTTGCAAACTACATCTGTTCTGTGACAAGCCCTGTTTGCTGGATGTGGTATGAAAATTTCTCAGTACATTTTGCTCATCCTGTGCTCTTATTTGTCCTGTGCTGACCTGGCAACTGCAAGACATCTTCCTAATAGGCACAGTGCTTGATTTATTGCAATTCCCCTTCAGTCAGGCTTCCAGCAGAGTAGTTGCTCTGGTTCTGCTTCTTTCACAATTTGAGGATATGTTTGTTCTCTGGTCTTGAACAATCCTGAGCAGGTTAGACCTCTCATATTCTTTATATTGGCTGCCTGTAAATTAGCAAACGGACATTAACAAGTCTGCATCTGGGTCAGAGCAATCCCAGGCACAGCTACAGGTTGGCCAAAGAAGAGATTCAGAGAAGCCCTGCGGAGAACAACTTGGAGATATTGCTCAATGAGAACTAAACATGAGCTGGCAGTGTGCACTTGCAGCCCAGAAAGCCAACTGTATCGTGGGCTGCATCAAAAGGAACATGACCAGGAAGTTGAAGGAGGTGATCCTACCCCTCTATTCTGCTCTCGTGAGACCTCACCTGGAGTATTGTGTGCAGGACTGGTGTCCTCAACATAAAAAGGACATGGAACTGTTGGAACAAGTCCAGAGGAGGGCCATGAGGATGATCAGGGGACTGGAGCATCTCCCATACAAAGACAGGCTGGGAAAGTTGGGTCTGTTCAACCTGGAGAAGTGAAGGCTGCGTGGAGACCTCCTAGCAGCCTTCCAGTATCTGAAAGGGGCCTATAGGGATGGTGGGGAGGGATTCTTCATTAGGGACTGTATTGACAGAACAAGGGGTAATGGATTAAAACTTAAACAGGGGAGGTTCCCATTAGATATAAGTTCTTTATTGTGAGGGTGGATGGGGCACTGGAATGGGTTACCCAGACAAGTGGTAACTGCTCCATCCCTGGTGGTGTTCAAGTCTAGGTTGGACAGAGCCTTGTGTGACATGGTTTAGTGTGAGGTGTCCCTGCCCATGGCAGGAAGGTTGCAGCTAGATGATCTTAAGGTCCTTTCTAACCCTAATCGTTGTATGATTCTAAGTATAGCAATAATTAAAAAAAAAGTTATTGTCCAATTTTATTTTTTTTTTCTGTGGTTTAATTTGGGGGGATGGTGACTTATTTTGTCTTCTTTTAAGAAATATATTTAACAAAAAAAATGTGTTAAGATGTTTTTGTATGTGCAGTGTATGCCTCAGAAATTTGGCAGGTTGTGTGGGTATAAGTTTTTCATCAGTCTCTGTAAAGAAATTGTGTTTTCCTGTACTACCAATAGTCAGTGAAAAGACAGTGATAGTGCTGTGGCATAGGGGTTTGAGATTTCAAATTCCTTTTGAAAGAAAGTCTCAACGCACCAAAACACTTTGCACTCTTTATCTGTGTTGTCCTGCTCTTGGCAATACATCAATCCCAATTTACAGGCAGAGAAACTGAGTCACAAATTATAGGTTACATATGCTAACTCTGGGTTGCAGAAAAGAAAAGCTGTGCTATGATTGTCTGAGGTCAAGGTTTGGAAAAGTGCCAAAAGGGGAATTTCTGTTGGACCTGTGGTTTGCCTACAATTACACAGAATCATTCAAATTTTGGCCAGGAGCCATCTTCAGTGATCATGAAGTCTAAGTTTCTGCTCAAAATAGGACTTTGGAAAACAGAGGACAGGGCTACTTGAGGCTTTGCTTATCTGAGTCTCATAAAACCTCAAAAGCTGGAAATTCTTCAGTCTCTCTGATCGTCTCTCTGGTCTTCTCTCCAGTGCTGTGCTATTCTCCTGTAAAAATGTTTTTCTCTTGTGTCCAGCCTGTACTTTCTGCAGTGCAATTTGCAAATGTACTCAAAAAAAAAAAACCAAAACAGAAGGAGTGATGTCTGACAGAGACAAGTGTTGGCCCTCCTACCACAGAGGAACATGTTCCATAAAAACTGCTTCTTTGGCTTCTGAAAAGGACACTTGAAGATTTAGGAGTATTGAAGCTTAGACAGTTCTTTTGTTTTTCTCTGTCTGATGAAAAAGTAAACAAACATTTAGGCTCTTTGGAAAATAAAAATTAAAAATAAATACCAGGCAAATATATGGAAAAACTGTTTCTCCATTGTCCAGTCACAAAACCGATCCTGCCAAAACAATGAAGTTGTTTAGCTGTGTCAGAATAATAAAGGGCTATCCTACATGATTATCTCTCACTTGTAAATAAGATGAATTTAGAATCATTACTCTTTATTTTTTTATGACCACATAACTTGCTAAACATCAAAGAATGAGTCCACTCCATACCCTTGAATCTATTGTGCCATCAGCCATCTAAAGACCTTGAAGGGAATAAAAAGTTGACAGGTTCAAACATGACATTACTTATTTATGTATTCAGCAGCTGAGTGAAGAATCCTGTGTTAATAGAGCAGCTGAAAAACTATTTGATTGAAAAACAGCAGGTAAGATGTGGAAATGACACTCATACAGACTACATAACACACAGACTGTCCATGCTACTGAAGAAGAAAACAAGTAGCAGATCTGGACAATTAGCTACAGCAGTAGAATTAATATGACTGGCTAGGAATTTTCAGCAAGAGGTGCTCCTAGAATAAGTACATTTAGAGAGAATAAAGACAACTATTTCTCAGGTTAATGTCATGCTTCAGTCATTTTAACCTTTAACAGCACTGTGCGTGAAGCGTATTTCCCTATTGGTTCCTTTGGTTCATGGTACTTAACTTTTGAGGTCTACTTAAACATGAAATGATTCCACCTTGAGCTCAAATTAAGGCTTAAATTCTTGAAACTTTGTCACAAGCATATGACAGGTTATAAAATGGAACAAACCTATGCTTCTTTAGTTAGAAGACATTAAGTAAGAGAAGTGGTGGATTTGGGGGACCTATTTGACCTTTTAGAGGCAGGAACACTGAAATATTCTTGCTGTTCTAATTTTTGTCAAAAGCAAACAGAACAAGAGAAATACATGCAAAAATATAGTTGATGTTTCTTCATCTCTTATAGAGTCATTTTCTGGATGGTTTCAACAGGCTATATAGAGCTAAGAATGGTGATGATGTCTCTTAATTAAATAAGCCACTATCACTGAAAGTATTTAAGACTCACTCTTACCCTTGGTTTCTCCAAGTTATACTATGTTGTGTCATGTCAGAAAGAGGTAGCAAGCAAGTACAGTACTAATTTTTTCTCCTTTAATTTATTTTTTCTTGTTCTGCAGGGAAATAAATTAGCTATCCAAACTGTTTTCTTGACCCATGTGGATTCACCTCTTTACTGGCATAGCTTTTCTGCCAAGTGCAACTCAGTTTCCAGTTCTCTTCATAGAAACCCCTTAATTCTGTTTTGGCTAGATACTATGGAAAAAAAAATAAAAAATAATAAATTGGTTGCCTAAGCAGAGATTTAGGTAGAAAAGGTTTCTTTTGACAGCCTCGTGACAGAGAATGGCCTTCTTTTCTCCTTTCCTCCTTTCCTCCTCTTTCCATCCTTCCCTGGCTTATTAACATACTGACTTCTACAAGGCATGGCTGCCAAGAGTACTGTATGGTGCTAAACAGAAATTATGGGAGACTATTAAGAGCTCTCAACTTCTGCCTTTTTGATCAGTAATTACCTAAGCTACATTGTATTATTCTGTCGCTGATCAGAAAAATAATTTGATCAGTTTATTGGGTGTGGATGGTGAATATTAATTCCATATAAGTCTTTCTATCTTCTCTAAAAAGGTGAATTGTGTAAGAAAGGTGGATAAACAAAAAAAAAAAGCTTTCAAGACAAAGCTATGGAAAGAAGTTTAAGGGGGTCCTTGGCTGTTTACAGCGGAGATTGTGAGAAGGGAAGGACTTTCATCTCTTTTTGCTACAGGTAAGATTGATACTGAAATTCTGTGTGAAGTTCCAGTACTCATGTTCTTCAAAAGAATGTTGAAAATCGTCTGACAGTGCAAAACCAGAAACAAAGCATCTATGTATATGAATTGGAGATTATTACTTAATCAAGAGACACAAAAGAGGTTAGCCAAATTAGTTGATCACCAGGGAAGATGGGGAGGTGGCATTTTAAACAATGTATGAGTATTTTCAAAATAAAAAAGTACTTTGTAGGAAAATGCTGTTTAGTGGAGAATGACTTAATGAAATGAAATGTCTGGAAACTGAAGCCTGAATGAAAATAAGGTAACTCTAAAATTCAGATTTGTAATTTTGAGATTATATTTTGCTGTCCTTCTATTAGGACTCATTATATTTTGCTAGCCATTTAATACACTGGAATGGAGGGAAATATACTATAGTCACCTTAGAAAAAGATGGAGCATGCAAGAAGATAGGTTAGGGTTTTCTGTATTCAGCTGTATAATTTATGTGTTGCATAAATGTAGGTGCTTGTTATGGGACATCTACAGTTTCCATCAGCTTAATTTCATAGTTAAGTTTTCTTTGTATAATTGAGAAAATTGTATTTTTCTATCTGACCTTAATCAGCAGTGGCTTTGTACAGCTGTTCTCATTTCAGCTTACATTGTAATTCAATAAAATTAAAATACTGGTGGGTTGAGATTTGGAGGGAATTATTCCTGAATTCCTGGCTTGTTTGTCCATGGAAATGGAAGCAAGATTTTTCTGGGTCTAAACTAGAGGACAATGAAGGACATCCCTTAGCAGTTTGAAGACAGTATAGAATCATCAGATCTTCCTATGTCACTGGATAGCATCTTGTGAAAAAGAAAAATACACACTTACATAGCATTGTAACATGATAAAATAGTTCTGTTTGCATTACTATCTTCAGTGACTACCTGTAGTCTATAATAAGTAGCTAAATTATATCTGGAGAGTCTTTCTGTTCTATAATTGCTGCAATAGGGTGTTTTGTATGCTGTGATTGCTTTTCTACTAAGCTTGTTTCACTTGGAAGACATTGACCCCCTTACCCACAAATTTTCACCCTATACTATGTTTTCCAGGCTGCACTATAGACAATATTTGTAAAAGAGTTGGGGTCAGGACAGGGAAGCAGAGTGGAAAAGTGAATACTGAGAAGCATCTAACTATGTTGTCCTAACAGTAAAACAGTAAATCTGAACAATAGCTAGGGCTTCTTACTATGATTTCTTTCCTGTTCTTTCTATGAATTCTAGACTAGCATGCAAGGTGAAAGCTTAACTACAGCATTTTACTTCAGAGATGCTCATAGGCAGTGGAGCGTGCTAGGTTTTGTTGGAATTTGAAACTGCAGTCAGTGACATTTTTTGCCATTTTGATGTTCGTCCTATTCAAACAGTAAATTTACTATATAATCACAAGTTGCCTTGTCAGTCTAAACAGAGTAATGCAGGGCTTCACTGTGTGAGATAATCCAACAAGAATGACAGCCGATAAAATTACTCCTGTGTTTGCTTCTCCATTATGGAACATGTATTTGAACTTTTGGGTTTAGCAGCCTTATATTCTTTGGGGCTTCCTAGGTGAGTGAGTTCAAGTTATGCATGCCCATCAGTAAAATGGTTAACTACCACTTTCCAAGATTTAATAGTGGAATCAGACATTGATGGAAAGCAAAATAAAATATTGTGACCATTCTGTAATTGCCTCATCAGAAGCAATAGGTCTCATTCTTTGCTCCCATTCACTTTGGGTAGTCGTGTGAAGAGACTCTGTAATTCACCTGGGCAGAGAGTTTGTGGTCCATGACCCAGTGGGTATTCTCTACTCACAGATGCCCATTGTAACATCTTGTATGCTCTTGACACAAATTTAAGTAGATGTAGAAGATTAACAGCCCTGGAGAATCAGGCTGATGGTGTTGCTGAAAGTCATTATCGACCTTTTGATTGTGTGCATTATGTACTCACAGGGACACCCTCAGGCTAATGGTATTTTAAAAAAGCACCAATATTTTGACATAAAAACCTAACAAGGACAATAATACAAAGTTAAATCAGAGGTGTTACAAACAATTCATGTACAGCCAGACTCAGTGTCGTGGTTTACAACCAGTTTCTACTCCCTCCCCCCCTTCCCCTTCCTCCCCACTCCCGGAGGGATGGGGAGGAGAATCGAAGGAATGCAACTCCCACGGGCTGAGATAAGAACAATCCAGTAACTAAGGTATAACACAAATCACTGCTGCTGCCACCAATAATAATAACAATAAGGAAATAACAAGGGAAGAGGATACAATACCATCTGACAAAAACGAGCCTGACTGTGAAGTGAAGTGTCCTTCCGGGTAACTCCCCATTACCTCCTCGGACATAATGTGCTGTGGTATGGAATACCTATTTGGCTGGCTGGGGTCAGGTGTCCTGTCCCTGCTTCCCCCCGGCATCCTCCTCCCTGACAGAGCATGAGACTCATAAAGTCCTTGATCAGAATAAACATTACTTAGCGATAACTAAAACCACTGGTATTATCAGCTATATTTCAGGGAGAGTCAAAACATAAAACTGCATCAGCTACTAAGAAGGAGAAAAATTGACTGCTACTGCTAAACCCAGGACACTCAGAAAAGATATGCTTAATCCTGGAGGCCATGCACTTTTCTGTTGTGCATATTAGACCTTTTGGATGGTTGTCCTCAAATTTAACATTACTGAAGTAATATATAAAGTGCACTTTTGACCTTGTCTATTCCTCATGCATTCCTCATGCATGTTATCTATGATATTACTTCATCAGGATAAGGTATCAGAATCATAGAATAGTTAGGGTTGGAAAGGACCTTAAGACCATCTACTTCCAATCCCCCTGCCATAAGCAGGGACACCCTGCACTAAACTGTGCCACCCAAGGTTTCGTCTTACCTGGCCTTGAACACTGCCAGGGATGGAGCACTCACAACCTCCCTGGCCAACCCATTCCAGTGCCTCACCACCCTAACAAGAAAGAATTTCTTCCTTATATTCAATCTAAACCTCTCCTGTTTAAGTTTGAACCCATTACCCCTTGTCCTATCACTACAGTCCCTAAAGAAGTATCCCTCCCCAGCATCCTTATAGGCCCCCTTCAGATACTGCAAGGCTGCTATGAGGTCTCCACGCAGCCTTCTATTCTCCAGGCTGAACAGCCCCAACTCTCTCAGCCTGTCTTCGTATGGGAGAAGCTCCAGTCCCCTGATCATCCTCGTGGTCCTCCCTTGGATTTGTTCCAACAGTTCCATGTCCTTCTGATGTTGAGGACACCAGAACTGCACACAATACTCCAAGTGAGGTCTCCCGAGAGCAGAGTAGAGGGGCAGGATCACCTCCTTTGACCTGCTGGTCATGCTCCTTTTGATGCAGCCTAGGATACCTTTGAGTTTCTGGGCTGCAAGCACACACTGCAGCTGGCTCATGTTCATATTCTCCTCGACCACCACCCCCAAGTNCTTTGAGTTTCTGGGCTGCAAGCACACACTGCAGCTGGCTCATGTTCATATTCTCCTCGACCACCACCCCCAAGTCCTTCTCAGGGCTGCTCTGAATCTCTTCTTTGCCCAACCTGTAGCTGTGCCTGGGATTGCTCCCACCCAGGTGTAGGACCTTGCACTTGTCATGGTTGAACTTCATGAGGTTGGCATCAGCCCACCTTACAAGCCTGTAAAGGTCCCTCTGGATGGCATTCCTTCCCTCCAGCATATCCACCGAACCACCCATCTTGGTGTCATTGGCAAACTTGCTGAGGGCATACTCAATCCCACTGTCCATGTCAGTGACTGTTGTAGTTTGAACCCAGCCAGGCAGCACGTTCACCCACTCAACCCCCCCCCACCTTTTTCCTCCCCACTCCCAGAGGAGTGGGAGGGAAGATGGGCCGAAGAACTCCCACGGGTCAGAT